>JAVGWX010000010.1:78169592-78314407 GCA_036924085.1 Ariolimax columbianus
TTTATCTTTCTGTGTGTACCCAGTGTCTTTCGGTCTGGTTTCTGCCACTCCAAATAGATCTATATCCGTTGCCTAATTATCCAGTTTTCCACTATTATCAGGTTATTCAGTTCTCCACTATTATCAAGTTATCCAGTTTTCCACTATTATCAGGTAATACAGTTTTCCACTATTATCAGGTTATCCAGTTTTACACTATTATCAGGTTATCCAGTTTTCCCGCTTTCCCTATGTTATGTTTGGCTTGGCTTGGCTTCGTTCATTCTCAATCTCCCACTACCAAACACTGAAAGGGCTTAAGTAGCAGAATGTAGTCCAGAGAACGGAATGCGTTGTTTCGTACTTTACAGCTTGACTGCGATATTTCCACCTTACGGTCCAACACATTCGACTTCAGCAAGCATTTTTTGAGTACCGGGTTAGCATTCCCTCTTCGACTCCTTCTCCTTAGCCAGTCTACCATGCTGCCCTGCTATTTTTTGTTTCAAAACAACCTTCTCACTTTCAGAATTCTCAGCCTTAAGTAATCTCTGTATACCCTATGTAGCAAACATAATCAATCTACAATCGACAACTTTTAATCTACGATTGATTCCAAACTGCTGCATTCTGAGTATTACTGATTCTTCGATTACAATGCCATTATCTAACAGTCGGTTATAGATTGATTTAGGCTATTCCCCTTATGGAAAATGCCCCCATTACGTTGTTTTTTATGCCCAGCATATCTGCTCATTTATTGCTGTGAACCGCAGCATGACTAGGAAAGTAGGTCGTCAGTACCTCCCTGTGGTGGGGGGGGGGGGGGGAGATTTGATGCATCTAGGTCTGCCTTCAACTCATGCCAGTTAAATAATGGCGCGTCCTTTGAGAAATAAATAACTCACATAATAAAAATAAAAAAGAACAAATGGTATGCATACTCTTCTTACTGTGTGGTATAGAAGGATTAACAATGAGAAGTCGGTTGGACAGATGTGGAAATATATATATGAGACGTGTTTAAATTAAACCGGACCTAACTGTACCAAGTCAGCAAACGTACGATGCGCATGATGACATCACTTATGATGTAAACAGGACATACTAACCGTCAAGTTTGCAAAAATTACATTATCCTCCGACTCATAGTTTCCTCAGTAGATCGTTGAACGCATGGCTGGTGTGATACGGAATCCGTCCAGATGTGATCAGCAAGCGGTGATTCGGTTTCTAACAGCTGAAGGATGTTGACCAGTTGACATTCATCGCAGAATGCAGGCAGTGCATGGTGGCAAAAGTGTGTCGAAGACAACAGTGAAGAACTGGACAACGATGTTTAAAGAAGGACGTGAGCTAACGAAAGATCTTCCGAGACCAGGTCAGGCGCATATTGTTGAGTCAGAAGATGTCAACGCCAAAATTGAAACAATTCGATTGGACCGTCGCCTAAGCTTACGTTCGCCACACTTTTGTCACCATACTCTGCCTGCATTCTGCGATCAATGTCAACTGGTCGACATCCTTCAGCTGTTAGAAACCGAATCACTGCACGCTGATCAACTCTGGACGGATTCCGTATTACACCCGCCATGTTTTCAACGGTCTGCTGAGGAAACTATGAGTCGGAGGAAAATGAAATTCTGCAAACTTGACGGTTGGTATGTGCTGTTTACATCAGAAGTGACATCATCATGTGCATCGCACGTATGTTCACACGGTGCAGTTAGGTACGGTTTCATTTGAACATACCTTGTGTATATATAACATGCATGAACCACGGTCTGGATTTGTATTTGTCCCTCACAATCTGTAATCTCAGTCAAGCTAGAAGCTCAGTGTCGTCTAGGCTACACGCTCCCCTGTCGGTAACAGGAGCTGAACCCGGTACTTTTGTCATGAAAAGGGAGGGCTCTACCACAGAGCTAATCAATTCTCTTTGCCCTCTTAATTTGTATATTTATGTGTTTTATTCACGAATTGTTTCACTGTTCTGAAATTCACTTTTTAAAAGCGGCAGTTCTCTTCTCCCTTCCTATGTTTATTGCCCATGTTTTAAATTATAAGGCTGAATTCGATGGGTTTGCCTCTCCCATTCACAACCCTCTTTATTTTTATGGACTGCTTGAAGGTATAGTGGTCCAATTTTTTCCTTCAAGTAAGGTGTATTGGGACCACTCGAGACAGTTACCGAAGCCAGAATGCGGAGCAATAAGCAGTAACACTGTAACCTGCCAGATAAACAATAAGAGACGAATAAGGAGGGCTGGGCATTGAGCTGACTTACCCCATCGTGTATACATTTTAACCTACAGAAATTTACAGAAATATCAGCAAAATAGTAAGACTCCTAGCTGGCTCGAGGTCTGAGAAATATTGGAAAAGTCTGGAATAGAGTGAAAGGATACAATGTGACAGTAACAAACTGTTCTGATGGCGTCTTGCCTATCGCTTTAAGAATGGCCCCATCAGACAGCACAGACGTTATCTCAAACAGACCATTGAAATACTTACTTTCCGTGTCCAAGTCCCACAGCATACAGCATGCATCCAGTGTTCATGGACATGGATTGCCTTCTCATTTGCCTCCAACATGTCGCACCAATTGCATGCTTCCTGGAGGTTGAGGCAGGTCATCGGGTGGTCTGGGTCCTGTATTGCGCCACAGTCACATGTGTCATCACCTGTGTATCCCTATCGTTTCATATTCCTCTTGCACCGTGATGCACCGTGATGCACCAGTCCGGAGTCTCTTCAGCGACTTCTATGTTGTGTATAGTAGATGATGTCCGGGGGCATATTCTTTCCGAAATTCCATCATTGTGGCCTACATCAATTCATGCCATCTCTCGATATGGCGTCTTTCGGGGTTTTGTCTGTATTGATTGTTTTTTTATTTGAGGAAACTATGTATGGATTTGAGTCTTCTGCTCTGTACCGGATGTCCATACATGGGGTGTTTTTGTGTCGAGATCTTGTTTGTCTCACTCTTGAAATAACGTACATGAATCATATTTCAAATAGTAGCATGAGGCTGAAAATGCAGCACATTGAATTAGGAGACAGCAGCCAGCGCCTCACAGTTAGCTGTTTCTGTTTCTAAGAATCGACGTCACTATACTACGGGCATACCCATAGGTGCTCAGTCTCTCTCATCAAATGACATAAGGTATGAATGCTCATGGTCCCTGTAGCTCGCTGGTTGTACACTCTCTTGCTCCGTCCTCTCATGCGCCCCACTCCGCTCGAACCTCGTTTAATGTCAAAACTTTGCAGTCTGTGGATTTCTGCTTCATCTAGTCCGGTGTCCTCATCCAACAGGCGGTCATTGATTGATTTCAAAATGTCACTTCTGTCCATGACTAATGTGCCCACGATGGGTGCTTTTGAAACCAAGATGTCAGCTCTTTCATTGCCCTGAACCCCGGCATGAGCAGGACAGTAGATCCATGTCAACCCCTGGAGGTTTGAGGCCTCAACAGCAGCTATCCACTCGTACCTAAGCCATCCCTTCTGTACTTTCTGAAGTACGGCTTGCGCGTCTGTCACGATGACTGCCCCTGTTTTAACAGTCTTAGAGGTCACTGCTTCCGTCTCCATTCTCATACTGGAGGTTGTTGACATGTATGCCCTACTGCGCTCAGCAACGACCTCTCCTCTCACTCTAGCCGAAAAACCCCAGCCTGATGTCCGACTGCGCACGACTGATCCGTATAGTTGGCTTGTTTTCATCAAGATCAGTAAACCATAGCTGACCAAGACCCTATTTTGCCTCCAATCGGCGACCCTGAAAACAGACTGCACTAGTGAGAATATGTATCACAGTGGAAAGGTAAAATGGGTACCCAAAAAAAGCCAGGATCCTCCCCGCCTTGTTGGCCAGGCTGCTGTAATACAACCTGTTCTCAGATGCACGTGCCAGACTTGGGGTGGGAGATCATTGTCTGTATATTGCCCTGGGGCTGAAGATGAAATACCGGGAATATGAGCCAATGGCTGTTTGCACCGCGGTCAACAAATCAGAGCTGATCTACATCGTAATTCACCTCCAAGCGGCGACCCTAGAAACAGGCTGCACTAGTGTGGACTGACTAAGATGATAGGAATTGGAATGAGAAGACAAACTAGGTGTCCAACAAGCCAGTTAAAACAGGATGTATCGGGGAGAATGCGCGCATATCGCAGCCTCGCTGCAAACTACAACACATTACAACGTCTCTACCTCCTTTTCAGGACGGACGCCGAAGCAAAAGAATAACAAGAAGAAGAAGAAGGAGGAGGAGAAGGAAAAGAAAGAGGAGAAGAAGAAGGAGGAGGAGGAGCAAGGGGAGAAGAAGAAGAAGAAGAAGAAGAAGAAGAAGAAGAAAAAGAAGAAGAAGAAAAATAAGAAGAAGAAGGTGAAGAAGAGAAAAAGAAGAAGGAGGAGGAGGAGGAAAAGGAGACGAAAAAGAAGGAGGTGAGGAGGAAGTGGAGGAGGAGGGGGAGAAGGAGGGGGAGACGAAGAAGACAAAAAATAAGAAGGAGAAGTAGAAGGAAATTGAGGAGGAGGAGCAGAAGAAGAAGAAAAAGAAGAAGAAGAAAAAGACGACATCCCAAAGCGAATGCTCTCACTAAACAATGCAAGCCCTCTCATGTGGCTAACTAACCAGTTACTCACTTCCACCACTGTTCAAAGCGAGGTCAGTAATTGCTCTGGGCATGTCTTCCTCTGACCTCACCTTGCCTCCAACCAATTACACCCCCCGCCCCTCTTCTCCCCCCCCCCCCTTTGTCATTTAAGAACAAAGAGTGACTTTTATTTTTCCCACGTTGAATGTCCGGTTCTGGTCAGCATCGAACCACATGCCCAGCCTCATCCCTGCAGCAGGTGGCATGTTTTCAAAAGTTAATTGTAATGCAGGGATTCTTAAAATGTAGCAGTTTGAGGACCTTGTTTTAGTATATTGTGTGCCGCAGAAAACGGATGTGTCGGACCGAAAGGTGCAAATATCGCAGCCAATCTGTAAATTAGCGACACAACGCATGCCGTTCTCCGGACTACATCCTGCTACTTGCGAAGACCTGTACAGGGCTTGGTAGCGGGAGATTGAGAACGAACGCAGAAGAAGAAGAAATAGTATTTGTCAATCAATTAAAACTGTTTCCGTCCCATGCGGAGTAAATGCCATCAACGAATACACACAAGAGATCAAATATTGACGTGTCTATATTTATTTAAATGTGGGTCAGTTAAAGTTTCTACATGATGTGGTAAGTCAGCCCCATGCCCAAACTTACATAGTCGTATGTTACCGTTTAGCTTGCAGGTTACAATTTTACTACTCTTTGCTCCCCATTAGGACCTCGGTAAAATAAATGAAATCGGTTCAATAAATTATAATAGTTTCCTCAGCGGATCCAAAGGCACCTTACTGAGAGAAAAGTATCAGTCTACTGCGCCTTCAAATAGAGGGTTGTGCATGAGAGTGGCAAACCAATCGTTTAAAATGAGTTGTACTGAAAAACCATCAATGCAAGAGGATGCAAATGCTTTGGCGCAGTGTTCCTATCTTAAATAAATGAACTGTAGAAGTGATCCTATGCTCTGTTTGAAACCGGAAAGAACAAGATACATTATAATTGTTGGAGCTTCCATGATGTTTGATATGCACATGTATCCAGGCTGCGTGGTCCCAACTCGCTTTTGCTGCTTATTTGGTAGATTGAGTTGGAAAATTCCTCAAAGTTCAAGCCCGAATCCTTGTGAAACAGTAGGGAAAGTCAGTAAATATGTCACATTGGCTATTTTTGTTAACTCATTGCACAACAAGCAGTGAAACAGAAAATAGATGTTCATAAGTGCAATAAGATAATATCAGAAGAAGATCATATATATGTGTGTAATTTTCTTCGGAATTTGGAGAAAACACGATCTGTTCTTCATGTGCAATAGACGTCACTACAGATTCTGCACTGTCCTTGGTTGGTGTGCACGACCATTGCCAATTCTAATACAGATGGCCATGGCACGACCTACTTGGAAATTGCTTGCCACGACCGGAATCTCCTCTCAGCCATGGGTTAATGGTCCCTCACCTAGACCTACAGGTGTGGGCGCTGGTCAGCAGCAGCGTCTTCTACTCTACGCGTGGGGGCTGCTGCTGTCGAGAGGTACGACATTCGCCTCTCAAATCGTCAAGGAAGAGGTGGACGATCGACTCTCACAAGTTTCAAGCGACCCCTGGTCTCACGGATTGTACGACCTGAATATCTGCATCTTGAGCTACTTACAGTCGTCTTGATTGTATGTCTTGCCGCCGGTTCCCCGTAACTCAGGACGAGAGAGTGAGATTAGGTCCAGCGCAGCTTCTTTCTCACTATAATCCAACTTCAGCACAAGTTACATCTTCAGGCCGAGGACAGTATGATGGTGTCACCATCTTCGCTTGCGATGGGCTACTTACTTACTTATTTATGATATAAAATCAACCGAAACAGTGGAACGAAGTTAGTTAACTTTTGGATATTTGGGAGACAATCATAATTAAAAACTATTGCGGGAATTAGCTAACTCCCAGGCAATTTATTACTTGGGAATCATCGAAATGGAGAACAAGAGTACGAGCAAAATTCTCAAACCGTCTGTTTCAATTTCAATGAATACCAGAGTGACAAATCTGTCAATTACAGAGTTACATTCCTAAATTCGAAGAAAGCTGACGAAACAATAACCACAAAACTATGATATTTAAATAAAAGAAGGAACATATAATCGGAACGGACAAAAAAGACGATATCTCTGCACGGGATATTTTAATCATTTCTCATTTTCTACGTAACCAGGTTTCCTCTGTGTCCAAATTTGGGAAAGAATGCTTGCCTGACTTAATACGCCTGTAAATGTTACGTCAACTCTTCTATATTTTACAGCGCCATTTGGCTTTCAAGATGAAATTTACGAGTCTTGAAATCCAAACCATCACATGAAAGCTATTATGATGAAGATCATAAAATGAGATCAAATTTGAAAGGACATATTAGTGTAATGAAGAGGTTGACCCGGGGGCGTGAAAACATTTATGCTTAGGTATGGTTTGCAGTTTAATGGCATCTCTGGTTGTGTGTCTGTCGCGTTTAATGACTGTATCGCTCAAAGCGGTATCATAAAATATCAGAAACCTCTATCTTTTTTTTTTTTAAATCCTTTTAATTCCGCCATTATTAGCCTTCATTACTTTTTGTTTGTTTAATCAACCAAACGGGCCAGGAACTACAAGAAACGAAAGAGAAGTCCACAAACTGCGCATCACTGTTTTAGTAAGTCCAGAATTACGTGAACTTTAAAAAAAAAAAAAAAAAAAAAAAACAACCCTGCATTAAATCACAAAAGAGCACAATACAATTTATGGTCTTAGTTTTAGTCGACCTGTACTTCAGCAAGGGCGAATGCCACTGTGCGGTTTTGGAAAAAAGAACAGCCAGACTGAAAAAGAAAGAAGAGACATAACCATGAGGTACATAACGAAAAACTACCCAAGCATGGACTGGAGCCATGCATACACCGACGGGTCTGTAACATACACAACACAGAACGGAGGGGCAGGGGTATTCCTGAGCCTACCAAATGGTAGAAAAACAACACTATCAATGGCAACTGGAAAATACTCAAGGAATTTCAGAGCGGAGGCAGAGGCACTGAGGGCTGCAGTAGAAGAAATGGTGACATGCACAAGAAATGAAAGTCATATAGTCCTGCTTACAGATGCACTGGCCGTAGTCACAGCACTAAAAAGCCAGAAAAATACTGAACTCAATGATTTAAGAGCAGTACTCTGTCAACTATGCCAGCAGTCCGCATCAAAAAGGCAACGAGGAGGCAGACAGACTGGCAAAAGAAGGTGCAAGACTACCACAACCAGATTCTAGTGTGACCTACCAAGAGTCCAAAAGGATTATTAGGGACAGATATATGGCTAAATGGAAAACAAAGCATACTGGCTACACAAAAAATGATGCTTATTACCAGTTGAACAGAAAAGAGCAGGTCGTGGTCTTCAGACTTCGCACTGGCCACAATAGACTGAGGTACCACCTATTCAATAAATTGAAGATAGGTGGCACTGACGAATACACCTGTGGTACTGGGAAAAGGACCGCTGAACAACTGCTGCAAAACTGCCCGACATACGAGGATCAGAGAAAGCAGATGTGGCCATCACCAGTGGCAACACTAGACAAGCTCTACGGCAGTGTCGACAGCCTCAGGATGACAGCTGCTTTTTTCGAAAAAATAAAGGTCGACGTCTGACAGCGTAAGAAGAAGGAGAAGAAGAAGAAGACCATCAGCCTGTTTCTCGCCATCTATGCTGCTCTCAACAGATCATGGCAGGTATTATGTCATGTTACAATGTATGGTACTTTAGCTATTGTCCTGCAATTGCTTCATTCCTGCTGTAGAGCCAACTGAAGTGGAACAGATGTTGTTGGGTCTAGAAAAAAATTGGGCAACAAATTTGTACTTTGCTGTGCAGAGAGGCAAGAACGATCATTCGTAATATGTGTCTAAATAGATGGGAAAAATAAACTAAAACAACAGACCTGGATTAATCCACCTGGTTCATTATAGTTGCAAATTAAGATGGTGACCGCTTCAGACCTTTTGATACATGACCGCAGCTATAAGTACTATCCCAGCACGACAGGTCTGTCCTCAAATGGCTGTAAAGTCCTAACTATCACGACATGTCCTACCGCAAATGGCTGTAAGTCCTAACTATCACGACATGTCCTACCGCAAATGGCTGTAAAGTTCTACCTAGCACGTCCGGTTTTACCTCAAATGACTGTAAAGTCCGTACTTAGCCCGATAGGTCCTACCTTAATTGGCTGTAAAGTTCTACCTAGCACGACAGGTCCTACCTCAAATGGTTGTAAGGTCCTATCTCAGCATTGCAGGTCCCACCACAAATGGCTGTAAAGTCATATCCTAACACGCCAGGTCCTACTACAAATGGATGTAAAGCTAAGACAGAGGATGTTAAACTGCCACTAATTTTCTATAAAGATTGAGGACGTATTCCTGGTGATGAACCTCCAGATATAGCATGACCAGGCAGCCTGAAAGCGTATCTGGTGGTGAATCTTCTTCTTCTACTTTCATCCCCAAAAGGAGGTTTGGGGACATGTTTCGTAGTTTTCATCGAGATCTCAATATATGCGCCTTTCGACCCGATGCATCCGATTTTAGCACGGCTTACATGTGACCGGGTTTGTATTCCTTCTTCTGTCTTTAATTCTTTAGCTAGGCTGCATTTCCAAAAGCGCCACTTGCAAGTGGAATAGGGTTATGGTCAGTTATGGGTCACTGTCAGTTATGAGTCGTTAATTGCTGTCAGTTGATTCACACATCTTCGGCCCCCTGATGGATCAATAAGTTTAGCGATAGCAGGCGAGACAGTCAGATTCTTGTCCGACAATAGAAGGTTGCCTCAAGACACAACAGGTCAATAGCCTGCTTGTCTGCACACTCTGTTGCAAGTAAAGCAAGTCAATATTTTAAAACTAAATTTCTCATTACTAAGATATGTTTTTGTTTCTAGAACCTTGCGGGCAAATCCACGACGAACTTCAACCTAAAACTTTCTGAAACTACAGCATGACAAGGGGTCTCGAGGCTATGAGTGAGTGCAATTCAATAAATATATAAATGAGGCTGATTTGAAAAGTTTTGCCTTTGAAGAGATAATTTCATTAATGTGTAAGATTTACACGTGAGTTTTATATTGTCTTGGCTTGGCTTGGGTTGGCTTGGCTTCGTTCATTCTCAATCTCCCACTTCCAAACACTGAAAGGGTTCAAGTAGCAGAATGTAGTCCAGAGAACGCTGCTCAGCATCTTGATCCCATATTTTCTCAAAGCTTGGAATGTCGTTTAGGTAATATGTCATTAGTTTTGAACGTAGTCACAAACCTGGTCCACACACAAACGCCAAAGCTGGACTTGTTGCATCTCGTCGAGGAAAAAAACCAGACGTCTTCTCTCGAAATCAGGTACGCATAGTTGCTTGCACCTCATCGTCAGAAGCGTAACGGTATCCTTTGAGGTGTTCTTTCAGATTGAGAAAGACGGGACAATGAGGCTAACGTCTGGTCAGGCAAAACACACTGATCAGAGAATGTTAGCCAGGGTCAGAAGAAATATACTGGCCAAGACCCTCACTTGACCTCCTCGTTGGTCGTCCTGGAAACAGGCTGTTGTCTAGGACAACAGTCTGGATAACAATGTGAGGTTCGGCGTGATCTCCATAGTAGTGAGCGACACTCAGATGAAGCCAAGCATAGCACAACCGCTTTTACGATCCCGGTCCACCATCATCAGCACACTCTGGTTGTGAGGAAAGCTATTGCAACCCGTCACGTAATGCCCTTTTCAGGGCGCATATAAAAGCAGCCTGTTTTCATGGAACACTACATTGAAGAGAGATAGTGGTCTTGGCCAGTGTATTGTGCCTGACCCTGAGGCGATGTCCTGGTCAGTGTACTGTGCCTGACCCTGAGGCGATGTCTTGGCCAGTGTATTGTGACTGACCCTGAGGCGATGTCTTGGCCAGTGTATTGTGCCTGACCCTGAGGCGATGTCTTGGCCAGTGTATTGTGCCTGAACCTGAGGCGATGTCTTGGCCAGTGTATTGTGCCTGACCCTGAGGTGATGTCCTGGTCAGTGTACTGTGCCTGACCCTGAGGCGATGTCTTGGCCAGTGTATTGTGCCTGACCCTGAGGCGATGTCTTGGCCAGTGTATTGTGCCTGACCCTGAGGCGATGTCTTGGCCAGTGTATTGTGCCTGACCCTGAGGCGATGTCCTGGTCAGTATGTTGTGCGTAACCAGGTAACCTGTCGCAGTTCCCAGTATACTATGGTAATCGCCTTGTGCTCATAACGGTGGCTCTCTTAACTGAATCATTGGATCAACCTATTCTTCGGTTGTTATGTATCTGGTACATCCGGTTAATCACTTCTGTTTTTCTCTTTTCTCTGCGGCCAGACCTCAACGAACGTCAGCAGCCATGTTGCCCAAGTGTCATCAATCAGCTCGATCCTGAGCAATCGTTTCCCGCCCCTCTGATGGGAAGCCATATGACGTCATGACCCACTTGCATAAGTCCTTGAGTCGCAGTGGAACGGCCGATTTTGCTAGTTCCAACAGTCACCTATTAATTAGAATAATGAATATTGCGCTATAGATAAATTTGTCAGAAGTTATGAATGGATCAGATTATTAATTATTTGTATGGACCAGGAGGCTGCGTGGCCTAGGAGTGAAACTCCCTCAGTGTTCACAATCTCAACGCACCGGGTTCGATTTCCACCGTGTCCAGTTTGGCAGACACTGAGTTTTTTTCGCGAGCGATTGCTCGTGCACACACGGAAAGTAATGACAACCTACCGTACTGCACACTTGCCAAGAAATTTATAACATCTAAATAGGTGACCGTTGTAAGAAGGCTACTTTCTGGACAGGACATGCTACTTACTTATTATTATGGATCAGATAATGAACTATTTGGATCAGATAATGAACTATTTAGATCAGATAATGAACTATTTGGATCAGATAATGAACTATTTAGATCAGAAAATGAACTATTTGGATCAGAAAATGAACTATTTAGATCAGATAATGAACTATTTAGATCAGATAATGAACTATTTGGATCAGATAAAGAACTATTTAGATCAGATAATGAACTATTTCGATCATATAATGAACTATTTAGATCAGATATTGAACTACTTGGATCAGATAATGAACTATTTAGATCAGATAATGAACTATTTGGATCAGATAATAAACTATTTGGTTTAGATAATGAACTATTTGGATCAGATAATGAACTATTTGGATCAGATAATAAACTATTTGGATCAGATAATAAACTATTTGGATCAGATAATGAACTATTTGGATCAGATAATAAACTATTTGGATCAGATAATAAACTATTTGGATCAGATAATAAACTATTTGGTACTGCTATAGCCGACGCCATGTGAGACTTGACATAGTTATTCTTCTTCTAAATGGGGTGTAGAGGTCAAGCTTTATTATTTGTGTGACATAGTTTCTAGAAGATGGGACAGTCGGCCCCATGCCCAACCCTCCTTAGTAGCCTCTTGCGACATTCATGGCAGGTTACAACGTTACCTATTCTTTGCTTCTCTGTTCAGACACAAGTAACACACAGATGAGACATGCTTACATACTTACACATGTGATTCATAGATTTATGACAAATTAGGGCCCAGACCACTGACGTGCCTCAATAACTATCGCAAACCGAATTACTCTTCTTCCCCTATCGATTCATGTACTGAACTGTAATTTTCATTTACGTGCAAAGCTAATTAAATAAAGCATTTATAACTACAAGGAACACGGTAGGTCTTGTTCCACGCAGCTGGTTCCCGCGATTGTGACATGTCGTTAACGTGACGTATCTTCAATTGCAATGTAAAAATGTGTCATAAATGACGTACTTCGAAAAGCCGTAATTCGAAATGTTACAAGTCGAAAATTCATAACTTGGAAATCACATGTAGTGTAAATTGAAAGATTTCGGTCCGTGTTGAAAAAGTTTTACGCCATTCGAAAACTTTAATAAAAGATTGGTTTTCTTTTCTTTTAACAATACTAGAGGAGGATGTAATTGCTCTCTTGTGGATGTCCGGACATTTAGGGTGACTAAAGAAACCAGCACTGCAGGAGAGCAAAACATTGTTCACATTTATCCTTCACTAATCTTTACTCGTCCCTTACACCACTCACTCACTCCCCTGTTCCACATTCACCTCCACTCATTGTATCCCTCTCTTTCCACATTCACCTCCATTCATTCACCCCTCCATTATCACATTCACCTCTACTCGTTCACCCCTCCCTTCCTACATTCACCTTCACTCATTCATCCCTCCATTACCAAAATCCCCTCCACTCATTCACCCCTCCATTACCACATTCACCTCCACTCATTCACCCTTCCATTACCACATTCATTTCCACTCATTCACCCCTCCATTAATAACACTCACTTCCACTTATTCACCCCTCCCTTCCCACATTTACCTCTACTCATTCACCCCTCACTTCCCACATTTATCTTCACTCATTCACTCCTCCCTTCTTACATTCACCTCCACTCATTCCCTCCTCCCATCCCACATTCACCTCCACTAATTCACTCCTCCCTTCCCACATTCACCTCCACTCATTCACTTTTCAGTTCCCACATTCACCTCCTCATCCCCTTCTTCATGTCTACACCTAAGTCCTCATCCACTCCTTCATTGCAACACTCCCCTCCTCTCATGCAGGTCCCCTTATCCCCATTCATCTCTCTCATCCACTCCTCCCTTCCCCATATAACCTCATCTCATTCCCTCCTCCTTCACACGTATTGCCCCTCTTACCACAACTCCCAGCCTCGGCTCCCCACTTACACGATCTAACCTCATCCCTCATTCCATCCAACCATCTCCCTCATACCCTCCTTTCATTACCTCACCACCTCCACTCCTATCCCAATTACCCGCTCACATCTCCTTCCACAATCCCTCCCCTCCTCATCCCCTCTCTGTCAGCCCCCTCCCCCTCCCCCCCCCCAATTCCCTCCCTCACTTCTTTTCTTCCAGGAACTCCCTCAACCCCTCCCTTCCCCCACACTCTCATTGATCATTCTCAACTCACTCAAACCTCCTCCATGAATAATTCACAGCCACCATTATGTGTGAGCCTGGAATCTTTCCGTAGCGTTTAATAATTCACTGTGACACTGTTCTCTCCCTTGCTAGGACGCACGCCATTGGTTCGTTACATGGGAAGATAACAGCATGGAACTTCCGCTATCCGCCAGACACGGAGCACCCTTCCTCCACCACAACCACCACCACAACCAGCAGAAGAACCTTGGAGCTACATAATGAACACTGTCGCACGATAAATTTTCTCGCCTGCTCTTCACCCGTTCTCGCCTTCTCTCTCTACTATCCACAATATTAGGTATTCCTTAAAACAATTCATTTCAATGTTTGCCGCTATAGTGTCCTTGGACAAATACGAGTTTGACTTGACTTAACCCATCTTCGACTACAGTTGGCGGTGTAGTTGTCGCCTGCTCTGTCTGTTTCTCGTTCACCGTGTTTTTATTACAGCTACACGAGAGATCTAGTTCTCTGGACACAGATTGCTGTTCTTAGTTCTTAGTCGACCTGTACTTCCATTGAGACGGATGCGCCTGTGCAGGTCCCAGGTCTGGTAGATGCTGGATGCAGCCAGGAGGAGGATTTCCTGCTTAGCGGGCTAGGCTCGAGCAGCTTATTACTCCGCTACGTTGGGACAAGTGCCGCGAAGGGCGATTAACCGATGTGCGAGTCCATCTTACAAGACTCAAACACTGCGGCAAAGTAGACCCGCAGCCTGTTAGACGCCATCTATGTTGCTCTTAACAAACCACCTAACCATGACCGGTGTTATGCCATGTCACACAGTTAGTCACCTCTTACAACATGCTCTCTGTGGAACAGTGGTGCTATTCTTGTCCTTGTCATACACAAAGACCCTGGTGGACCACACAGGCTATGTTGTTGCTATGGAGAGTTTTTCAAGGTTTCCAAACATTTTTGTGCGAACTTTAGTTTCCATGTGCTCTGTACGCAATTGCATAAGCATATAACAGCGGGGTGTGTTCGGATGTACATGTTGCTTGTCCGCACATTCAGATGGGTAATACAACCAACTTTAGCCAATGTTAGTAGCCCTTTAATCCGCATGCACTGTTTTCATGCGGATCACGATCACGTGTACGGCTCGATCAAGGCAGTGATAGTTGTCTCTCGTTTATCAACTTTCCTTAAAATAAAGGTATAAAGGTATTCTTTTCCTGGAGCCGCGTAACGCTGTTGTTAGCTTCGCATCTGAGTGGTCCTGGGTTCATTCCCCAGTTGAGGCCGTAATGTTTTTTCAGACCGCAATGGCTTTTGGTTCGACTATGGCCTTTTTAAGCCATAACAGTCTATCATTCTTGAGGGCTTGCAGAACTGACATGGCATCTGTAAGGAATACAATCTGCTGGCATTGACGTGTTGTGTTGTTTATTATTTCAGCAGTCTGGTTTATAATTTAAACGGGATAAGGTAGCCTTTCCCGTGGTCAACTCTTAGGGCATGCCTAGCAGGTGACAGTGTTGCTGTTTATTGTTTCCCTTTAAAATGTAAGCGAGGCTGCGGTGGTACAGAAAATGTCAATAACAATTATAAAAACATAGACAAATGGGGCTCAGATACCGAATTGGAACAAGAACTTAACAAACCTTCATTACGACAAAAAGGTCTTCATTGGGGACAACGAAAAACACCCATGAAAACAACTAACAAATCATGAGGATAATAATGCATTAAGATACAATGCTGGTGGAGTTGTCTGTGAGAACATTCAGGATATGTGCTGTCGCCGATGACGGTGGTTTGGCGTAAGGATGTTTTATTCATATTCTTATGCCAACGCAGTATCTGAAAATGCATGTGCGTGTTTTATACCACGTGATTCTCTCTCATCGGAGTCCGTGAACACACAAGCGGGAGACAGCAAAAATCTTGTCGTATGCCAGTTATCGCCACATCTAATATTCCCAAACACTACGATGGGGATAAAAGATCGAATGATCACAATTGTTTTTGTCAGTGCCAGACATGGTTCCTTCTCAAGAATGGAAGATCGCAACAAGTGCAGTATGGCTCATTTACCGTGTTGGAATAAGAAGATGTACGAACCAAATTTTGCGTCAAAAAGTATTTGGCTTGGCTTGGCTTGGCTTGGCTTGTCTTGGCTTCGTTTGTTCTCAATCTCCCACTACCAAACCCTGAAAAGGTTTAAGTAGCAGAATGTAGTCCAGAGAACGGAATGCGTTGTGTCGTAGCTTACAGCTTGACTGCGATATTTGCACCTTTCGGTCCAACACATCCGACTTCAGCAATCATTTTTTGAGTACCGGGTTAGCATTCCCTCTTCGATCCCTTCTCCTTAGCCAGTCTGTTCTGCTGCAGCCTGTTATCCAGGATCACGGCGTGGAGGTGTAGAAGGGTATTGGCAGGTCTGGTTGGTTCGCTGCCCTGACGCTAGCAGTCAGCTATGGGTCGCTGACCACTGCAGCTCATGTGCTGCTCAGCATCTTGATGCCCAAAAAGGATTTAATCAGGGATAAGAAAAAACACAAACCAACTGATGGAGATATAAAGATATTTATCTGGTGAATATGATTGCGAGAGGAGATAAAGGTTGCCAAGGTAGGAGAAGAGAACGAAGTAAACCAACAGAAATAAAAAATAAAAAACATGCCTGGCATATTTCTAACGGAGAATTACATTTGTTGACACGATACTTGACAAGAACGCATTCTTCTTCTTCTTCTTCATCGTACGCAGTCAGACATCAACCTTAATTTTTTTTCGAAAAAAGCAGCGGTCATCCTGAGGCTGTCGGCACTGCCGTAGAGCTTGTCTAGTGTTGCCACTGGTGATGGCCATATCTGCTCTCTCTGATCCTCGTATGTCGGGCAGTTTTGCAGCAAATGCTCAGCGGTCATTTTCCCGGTGCCACACGGGCATTCGTCAGTGCCACCTATCTTCAATTTGTTGAATAGGTGGTACCTAAGTCTGTTGTGGCCAGTGCGAAGTCTGAAGACCACGACCTGCTCTCTTCTGTTCAACTGGTAATAGGCATCGTTTTTTGTGTAGAACGCATTCAAATATACTCAATACGCGACTTTATAACACGAGGCAAAACAAATGAGACAAAAAGTAAATGGACATACTATAATTCCTTTTAAAACAGCAGAAACATGCTTTTGAAATTACAATGTCGAATGAAGGAAGAATGAAAGAAGAATGAAAGAAGAATGAAAGAAGAATGAAAGAAGAATGAAAGAAGAATGAAAGAAGAATGAAAGAAGAATGAAAGAAGAATGAAAGCTCTATACAACGTAAACAAGAACATTTGAGATGAGATTTCTAGTTTCCAGAATTCTTCTTCTTCTTCTTCTGCGTACGCAGTCAGACAGTAACCATTATTTTTTCGAAAAAAGCGGCGGTCATCCTGAGGCTGTCGCCACTGCCATAGAGCTTGTCTTGCTGTTCCACTGCTGATGGCCACATCTGCTCTCTCTGGTCCTCGTATGTCGGGCAGTTCTGCAGCAGATGTTCAGCGGTCATTTTACCAGTACCACACGGGCATTCGTCGGTACACCCTATCTTCAATTTGTTGAATAGGTGGTACCTCAGTCTATTGTGGCCAGTGCGAAGTCTGAAGACCACGACCTGCTCTCTTCTGTTCAACTGGTAATAGGCATCGTTTTTGGTGTAGCCAGTATGTTCGGTTTCCCATTTGGTCATGTATCTGGCTTTGATAAGCCGTTTTGACTCTTCGTACGTCATACTTCCAGAATTCAATTCTAACTTTCCATAATCTTTCACTATTCCGTTCTTCTTGTTCTTTTTTTTTTCTTCTTCTTCTTATTTGTCTCTTTATTCTCGTTCGTCAATCAATATCAGGATATGAAAGACAGCAACAACAATGAGCAGCTTAACAAAAATGGTATGGGAGATCAAGAAACTCGCTGTTAAAACAAAAAACACTTGTTTACCAGGCCTGTGTCCTCAGCACTCCTCGTTACGGCAGTGAGACATGATCTACCTACACGCACCAGGTCAGGTCAGGTCAGGTCAGCTATCACATGAGATTCCTGCGCAGAATCCTGGGCGTTGGGTGGCAAGACAAGATCACCAACGCTGAGGTGTTGGAGATAACAGGCAGTGTCACAATCGTTTCCATGCTTAGTCATCGAAGGCTCCGCTGGCTGGGACACATTCGGAGGATGGATGATGGCAGAATTCCAAAATATCTTCTCTATGGGGAATTACTGTTGGGGAAGAGGTCTCGGGGCCAGCCACTACTTCGGTACAAGGATGTATGCAAGCGGGATATGAATGACGCAGGCATCGATCTGGAGTCATGGGAACAGGACGCCATGGATCGTGTTACATGGAGGAGCAGGGTTAAGCATGGAATACAGACAAATGAGATACTGATTGCTGATAGGCTAAAGAATCAGAGTTTGAGAAGACACGCCACACCATGCGATGTCGCAAACGGTCCTGAGTTTTTTTGCACACGTTGTGGAAGATGCTTTTCTGCCCGGATTGGTCTTACGAGTCACATTCGTTACCGCCATGGACTGTAGTCGCATACCTTTTCAAAGTAGAATTACTATCGTCTGACAAGACGGAAAGAGCTAATGATGATTCTCGTTTGTCATCGCTTTATTATACATACACTTCTACAGTTATGTTTATCTTGCTGTACATGTTTGTATATTTACGTATGTACATTACGACATAGATTAGTATTTTACAGTTTATACAAGGACATATGGGTGCGGAGGGTAAGGTCAGGTCAAGGCAATATACTTCTTCTTCTTCGACATCCACCCTCATGACAAGGACGTTAGGACGTTTTGTCATAGTTCACAGCCAGACTGTGGTTGCTGCGTCTTTCGGCACGACACATCCGGTTTCAGCTGACTTTTTGGGTACCGGAATTTGCCTTCCCACGACAATTCCTTAGCCTTAGCCAGACTACACTAGTGACTAGTGCAGCCGGTTTCAAGGGTCGCCACTTGAAAACGGAATAGGTTCTTGGTCAGCTCTGGTTCGCTGACCACGATGCAAGCAGTCACGATGCTGTCAGCTCATTAACTGTGTTGCATCTTTAGCCCCATGGCAACATTCTGACCAAGATCCCTACCTCCCATCCATCCCACAGGTTATATAACAGTAGCCTAGCCAACGAGGTGGGGACGCTCTCCAATGTGATTCGCCAACTGAGAAGTTATTGTTGCAATACAGCGAGAAGGACCCGGGCTCACCTAAACGGTTCATCCCTGATTGAAAGAAGAGTTTATGCAAACACCTGTTTCTAGAGAAAACTTGTCAAGATAGATAAAGTAACTTTTAATCCAACATAAAGGGTATTGTTTCTATTTTTGGAAACTGTCCGCTAAAGAGCCAAACATCCTTTATTGCACATTTAGCTTGCTGTGTCTACATCACCGTATAATTGCACTAGTGTTGAGATGAGTACATCCCTGCTCGTTATCAGCTTTGTCGTTTAGATAGGGAATATATTTTTAATTTGCAGTATCCTTGATTCCCGATAAAGCCGTTTGGTTGAAACGCAACAGCCATAAGGGACATAACTCAATCACTTTTGAACAAAGTAGCGTAATGTTTGTGTGCAAATAACCTGCTATTTCTCCAGAAACTAGATACAGTAGTCTGCCTCACCGTGTTGTCTGTACACTTGTCTAAAGCTCACGCACATCTTTCTTACCTGGCAATGTGTAACGTGCTTCTGCGTCTTGCTTGTGCTGCTAAAAATAGGCAGTGCAGGCGTGTTCTTCCATGTCGCAACGCAGTAAATCAGGTAACTGGGTTTACTTTCAAGGTCGCGAAAGAGATACTGAATTGTTTTCGATTTGGTGGTATATTTCGTATTTAACACATGATTCTGCTGATGGTTCTTGTGGTGTAGTACCGTGGTAGGTATTTGTGATAATTTCGTAATCCCTTATGTTTTTCGATATCAAAAACGAGATCTGATTAAGCCTTTTGACTTCTCTTGTGGGGTACACGGCAGCACAGTAAGTGTATGATGCCTGAAACACACGAGGGAACTATATTTCCAGGCCTGTTCTTGTAAGCTGGATTGTTGATTTTGTTTACCGAGGCTTTGTTTCTTTTAACGAGGCACATCATTCGGTGTTGTCTCTTTAGTTAATAACACAGCGTTTTGGCTTCTTTGTTGTGTGTCCTGACGGTCTAGATTTGGCGATGATGTAGGATGATTCTGTTCAGTTTTAAGGGGGCATATTGTTGGTGCATGCTTAGTGCTATCTAGTTTGGGATTGGCTTGAGAAAAATTGTTTTTGTTTGTTTGGTGGTGTGACTGGCGAATACAGTTGTTTTGTTTTTTTGTTGCGTTTTTTAAAATTATTTTCCGTTTATGCATTGTCCATCATGGATTATCGTGATTGACAATAGGTGAAACTACTGTAGGTAGCCGTGGACATCATCCGGGACAAAGAGGAAGTGAACCCGTATTAGTACAGTGGAGTACTCTTTTCATTCGCTGCAGTCAAATCAATATTTCTTTTGTGTGTACATAAAAGGAGGATGGGATTGTGTCTTGTTTTCTGAAATAATAATAACATTAATTAATTTAGCTCTAAGCACGATTTGTAAGAATGTATACTTGGATGTGAAGACAAAAGACAAATAATTACGCAGAAAGCACGAACCAATCTGATGAATATGTAAGCGTAGCATTTGTCATCTGCTGGCATGGTGCCGCATATTTGTAGAAAAAATATACCCCCTCAAAAAATCGACATTTACTTATGCAACTTTAAATAAACTAAATTTCGTTTTGGAAATAGGTGAAATAAATACTTCTGCCATGCTGTGAGTGGAAACAGCCAGCGAAACATGATGTAAACACTCTCAGTATCTGCGCATTTCTGGTGCTGCTAAGAATAGAATGGAATACTGTTTTCTTTGTTCACAATTTACTTCTTTTGTTCCTCCATTTTACTTAATTTTGTTATAAAGTATGAGATCATGCCTTTGATTCCAAAAGTCACATAGTTGAAGGATTGTGTTATTTAACATCTGTAATTATTTAAATGTGAATAGAACATGTTTCATTTAGTGTGAATTAACCTATGTTCTGAATTAACATTTTACTTCTCGTAAAAATAATTCGCTAATTTGTTTAATATAATTTTGCTTTCTTCATATAAATTATGTGAATCCTCTCATTAATGTTTTGGTCTTTTCCATCAGTCTAACACACTTTAAAACTAGTACCGCATCTTACCTTTTGTGTGTGCATTGCCCTCCCTATTATTTCAATGTTTCTCTTTGAATACATAAATTAACCGAATTGTATCATTATTATCAACATTTACCTGCTTTTTGAATTACATCTGTCATCGAACATACTTTATAATACAACTGAATTGCTCTTATAGGATGGTGTACGGTTAATAAAAGGGTTTAATTAATTGTCCAGTTTTACTGTAATATGGATTTATTTATTGTAGTTAGCTTGTTAGCTGGTTTCTTTTATGACGTTTTCAGTTTGTTCATTTCTAGACAGAGATCTTTATTGGCCGAAACGTCGGAGTACGTCTGTTACTGTTCTCATATACAATCCTAAAGCATTGCCGCTGTTATTCAAAGCTATTCGTACTTAGTTAACTCTTGACGGACCCTGCTGCTTGACTGTAGATAGAAACTACATTGCGTGTGTTATAATTGTGCCCAGGTTAGCCCACTTTCTTTATCTACTAGCAGTAACCCTCAGTAAAGACGGACGTAAATTCAACAACTTTAATGTATTTTGAAAATATTATAAAAGTCGATTTAAAATGTAAAATGTGACCAATGTACAATAAAAACGGCGAAAATTATAAGGGTTAGATATCACTGGCTTTCAACTGTCCGAGTGCGGCACAGATTAAATGTCCGGTAAACATATGCTTCAGATGTTTCTAACAAACATACAATGGACAGAGAATGCACATATTGACCGTCAAAAGTACCACTCTTGGAAAAGCTCTATGAATAGTCGATAACGTTATTTATTTAAATATATTCAAGTTAACGACAGAAGACTAACGATGAAGAAGAAGAGTTACTGACTGTCTTGGTGTTGTGTATTTTTTTCATTCATTGTTTTTTTATTTGTTTTTTTAAATCTCCTAAAAATATTATAATAACCTTCAACGTGTAGGCAATCCTTTGTTTGTTTGTTCATTTAGTGTCAGAACTGAGCTTACGTATATCTAAAGATAATAGTGTTTTGTGTCTTCTACTTACTGCCCTTTCTTTTCCTCGCGTCGGGGCACAAAGCTGCTAATGCAGATGGCCTCAATCAGAAAAACAGCGCCAAAGCACTTTTGAAGGCTTGCGTTGGTGGTTTCTGTAGGATTAACTTTTATACAATCAGTTTGCTAATCACATTCACAACACTGGTTTGTTTTTTTCAATGTGCATTTGGGAGAGAAGAGATTAACGTTTGGTCAGGTAAAATATACTCATCAGACTGTGTTAGAGTCAAGTTAAACATAGTTCTCCTTAGAAACAGACTGTTTCATAGCAGACTGGCTTGAGAGGTGGGGATCGACACAACGATCCCTATAGTGGTTTGATTACTGGGGAGATTCATTGCACTACAGTCAGGCGGATACCGGTCCACCTTATCATATACGATAAGGGTGTGAGAAGAGATTGGTCTACGTCTGCGGCAGTCCTGCAGGATATATTATGGTGTCTGCTTGGGTGCTTCACAATCGCATGTGGTGGTGTCTCTAAAGTTCATTCTGTGGAGGTGGACCTTGGGTCTGCAGCGTCCCGTTCTAAGTCTGTAGATCTTCGTCTGACCTAATTCAAGTAAAAGTAACATTAGCATCAACAACAATTATGTTGGGAGATACAGTGGTGCTGTTCTTTGCTCCACATTGGCGGCCCCGCTATGAATTCGGGGGAGTAATCCACTTTATATTATTAGCATCTCCGTAAGAATTGTCCAGCCCTGTACTGACGAAGACATGATAAGTTTTCTCTGTTCCTCGAATGTTGGACACTGCTGCAGACGATAGCGGTTATTCTATCAATGTCATTATTTCGCTCATCGGCAGTTCATAGATTTAATTTGCTTAGTCAAGCCAGTCTGTTGTGACCTGTACTAGGTCTGCAGGTTGTCAGTATATGTGTGTGCGTGCGTGTGTGTGTGTGTGGGGCACTTAGGACGCGCAAGGATTGAATAAGCTTACAGCAACCAGCGACTCATAGATGGCTGCTTGTGTCCAGGTTAGTGTCATAGCTGACCAAGACCCTTTCCCGCCTCCAAATGGCGGCACTGGAAACAGCTTGCATTCATGTAGTCTGGCTAGGGAAATGAGGATCTGGACTGGAAATCTGGTCCCAAAAAATGCGGTGCTGAAACCGGCTATGTCGGTCGAAAAGCGCAGCCACGCTGTAAACTACAAGACCACAACTTCCTTTTTAGGACGACCGCCGATGAAAAAGAAGAAGAAGTAGAAGAAGCAGAAGTAAAAGAAGAAGAAGAAGAAGAAGAAGTTAAAAAATGATTAACATTTTAAAAAGTAAATATTGCCTAGCCTTTCTTCGTGTTATCCAGATTCGCATTTCTTCTTTGCTTTTCTTTAAAACAGTATCTGTTACTAGACTATTGTGCTGCTTCATTTGTAGTTTTTTTTCCTCCATTTTTTAGCAAGGTAGAAACAATATTTTGTTCAGTTGTTTTGTTTTTTTTTCATGTGGTTTTACAATTATTTTGAAAATTAAAAAATTGCAATTAAGAAAGCAATTTTTGAAAGTAATTATTCTTTTACTATCTTTTTAATGCATTTTTTTTTTTACATTTGCGATGAAGATACGTTAGATGTGGTCCTCAATGTTTAGAACATTGTTGTTGTTTATTCAGTTCTTTATCTTAGTTTTGTTTCATTTATTTCAGTAATATTCCCTGCTTCAGTGACAATATGTGAAGAACTGTGACTGAACCAAAGGTACTCATTTGGCTTCACATTGCGCACCTGATCTAGTTCACCTGTTACAATGTCTACTTACCTGAGCTACAGACGAAGATATTCTGCACCAGAAAAACCCGAACCTCGTTTTCAATGGCGTTTGCGCGTTCACAGTCTCATGATGGACGATAATGACGATACGTCAGCACTCTCAGACAGACAGGTTCAGTCGTATGATGACCCCAGACGAGAGACCACAGGAGGCAATGTGGAAACACGGTCAGAAAATAGGCAGACAGAAGAATTCATTGACATCGCCAACTCAACAGAGACACACAGAAATCGCCGCGGCAGATTCACGCGCACAAAATCTGAAGGTCATCTGAAACTGCGTGTGAGGTTTTCTCAAGTTTCGGACACCTCCAAAAGCTTTGATGGCGAGGATGATCCCACGATGTATTCTGAACCAGGAGATCGAAAGTTCAGATCTTCCCAAGAGTCCGGCATAGACTCTTTTGGAGAACATCCCACAGACGAGGAAGAAGATCGGTCTGAGAAATCTCAAAACCATCCAATGTTGCAAGCTGATGATAACACTGATGATGATGATGATGATGACGGCTGTGTATGTGAAGAGGCTCTGGAATCTGCTGTGGATGATGGAGCAGCAGGTCAGTCTGAAAACGTTGATAGTCATAAAGGTGGAAACTGTGGCAAGGATGTCAGCAAAGGAGCTATTCCAAAGAGGTTCTCGAATATTAATGATTCGACACTTGCAATATCAATCCAGCCCAAAGAAGATGAAGATAAGGAAAGTTCGTTAACAAGAGATGGATGTGGTCCTACTCGAGAAGAAGAACACATTCCAGGAAACAGAGAAAACAGTTCGGACATAAATAAGGAAACAGAAAAGTCGGAAAATATCACTTTAAATGTAGAAAGCCAAAGATATGCTGTACCATCCACTCCATTTATAGATGATGTACCATCTACTCCATTTGTAGATGATGTACCATCCACTCCATTTGTAGATGATGAACCATTGCGAAGCAAAGGCGCTGAGTATGATCAAAGGTACACCGATGAAATGCCTGAAGAAAGTACAATAAATGAAAATGAACAACAGCCAATTGAGGACAATGAAAATGTTGATGATATAGAAGCAATCATTGAAAGGCTAATAGCAGAAGAAGAGGCAATGTTAGTTGGTAAAGAAAACAGTTCCAGTGCTAGGCGAGTGTCGGCTGAGAATTTAAATGATGGCGACGTTAAGACGATGAAAAGTGTAATGAAAAAGATGATGGACGATATAGACAATGATAATGACAATGACAAAAACGGAATCAGCATCTCGCGCAGCACCAGCCACGACAATCATCGATCATCTTCACTTCCTTCATACCAATGTGATGAAGATCGTGTTTTGACAAAGACTGTCATTCCCTTTTCTTCATCGTGCCCGTCTTCAAACAAAGAAACAGCATCAGAACAGCAAGACAAAGAGGTAGACTTAGACGATGATGGCTGGGCGTATTTGCCAGTTATACTTTTAGAAGATGTCTTCACTCTTCTGACGCCAAAAGAACGTCACCAGGCGTCACTAGTTTGCAGGCAATGGTACGACCTCTTCTATTCGCCGCGTGTGTGGGAGACATTCATTCTACTAGAAAGGACACTCACTAAGAAAAGATTCAACCTTTACAAAGGTTACCAGCGCGAGCTGTGTCCAGGCAAAACTCAGGTATGTAAACTCACTTCATATTATCTGTCCATTTCTGCTGTTAAGTGTCGTCGAAAGTTGATCGTTGCCACTCGTGTACCAAGTGTATTACGTCGTTGTAAGCACGCGATGTTTCAGTATTTCTGTTAATCCATCTACCACATGATCTTCCGCCTGCCTTGTAACCAGATCTGCTTATGCTAAATACACTTGCAGTGGTAGTTTATCAGGCTAAGTTTTCATAAGATGCCCGGAAAATCTGTCTCTTTATTTTGATATGTATTCAGCGCAACGGGTAGTTTTCACAAGGTTCTTAATGTCTCTATTGCCTCATCCTGTATCTCCTGGGGACATTAATACCCTCAAACATTTCATTTCATACGTCGTAATTTTCCTTTCTCGTGCCATAAGTAAGTCGGACGCTGCTACTACAAAGTGTATATATATATATATTTAAAATCATTTTTGATAATTTCACATTCATATTTTTTCATTGTCCTCACTGAAAAGTTGCAAGATAGACATCGACACCTGGGAATGTCTTGCGCAAAATAGATCTGACTGGAGAAGCGCAGTCAAAGCCGGTATAGCTACCAGCGAAGACGACCGTGCTGTGAAAGCCCAGAACAGACGCGAGACACAGAAATCCAGAACAGCGGGAACTCCATCACCTTCTACAAACCTCGTGTGCCCGATATGTAGCAGATGTTTTCGTGCCCGCATTGGCCTGTTCAGCCACATGCGCACCCACACCCAACATGGAAATCTGTGACAAGGATTGTGTCGGCGGGCTTCATCGACAACGATGGACAGCTATTATATATATAATATGAGTATATACATATTTGTTGATGTTGTTTGGTACCTGCAATGAGTACGTTTACTCTCTTGTGTAACATAAAAAAGGCTGGTAGTAGCTTTCCTTACATCCCGAGCGTGCTGATTAAAAGTGGGCCATGGTCCTCAAGGCTATTTTGCTCTGCTTGGCTTCTTCTACGTGACGTGACGTTCACTTACTAACACGTTGATTCACATGTCGTCAGCCAGTCTATGTTGAAAACAGCCTGTTTCTAGGGAATGACATGGAAGGCAGATAGTAGTCTTGGTCAGTGTCTTGTGCCTGACACTGACGCGACGTTCTAGTAAAAATGTTGTCTGACCGGACTAACGTCTCCGTTTGGCATTTGTTAATATATATATATATATATACACACACACAACGGGCTTGTCATAAGTCTCTACCCTGACCCTGAAGGAGTAGGAGGAGAAAGTTGAAATTTGGAACAGTGCTTATTCCTTCTCAATGTAGCCACCACGTGAATTTATATATTTCTGCCATCTCTGCGTGACCTTGCAAAGACCTTCAGAATAAAGTAACCTATTTGTTAACTAAACCAGTTCTCACAAGCCAGAATCACTTCGTTACTGGCAAAATGATTTCCTTTTCGTCTGGTTTTTCTTCAAGTTCTGGGAAAAGAAAAAAATCTGGGTGATAATGGGGAACTTAAGTCTCATCTACTGTCAACGTGGTCGGCAACGTGTTTTTTGACCGACCCATTTTGAGCAACTGGTCACGGCAATCTTCATCGTACGCAGTCAGACAGTAACCATTATTTTTTCGAAAAAAGCGGCGGTCATCCTGAGGCTGTCGACACTGCCATAGAGCTTGATTAGTGTTGCCACTGGTGATGGCCACATCTGCTCTCTCTGATCCTCGTATGTCGGGCAGTTCTGCATCAGATGCTCAGCGGTCATTTTCCCAGTACCACACGGGCATTCGTTGGTACCACCTATCTTCAATTTGTTGAATAGGTGGTATCTCAGTCTATTGTGGCCAGTGCGAAGTCTGAAGACCACGACCTGCTCTCTTTTGTTCAACTGGTAATAGGCATCGTTTTTTTGTGTAGCCAGTATGTTCGGTTTCCCATTTGGTCATGTATCTAGCTCTAATAAGCCGTTTTGACTCTTCGTATGTCATACTAGTATCTGGTTGTGGTAGTTTTGCACCTTCTTTTGCCAGTCTGTTTGCCTCCTCGTTGCCTTGGATGTTGCAGTGGGATGGGACCCACTGTACCACTACCCTTTTTGGTGCGGACTGCTGGCATAGTTGACAGGGTACTTCTCTTAAGTCATTAAGCTCAGTGTTTTTCTGGCTTTTTAGCGCTGTGACTACGGCCAGAGCATCTGTAAGCAGGACTGTATGGCTTTCATTTTCTTTATGTGTCGTCACGGCAATCAACCCTCGTTTGTTTCTGTTCACATGTCAGCAGACGAGGGACCCAGCGTGCACACACTTTTCTCATGTTCAGTCTGTTGTGTAAATTTTAAAAACTGTACTTTCATTCAGTTTTGCTGACCTAGATATCTGCAATTGTCATTTTCCTATCCTGGTCAACGATTTTCTTCACTCTTGCAGCATTTTCATCGCTGCACTCTGGGGATGGTCTTCCTGATCTTGGAAGATCAGCAACATGGGAACGGCCACACTTAAACTGCGTACACCAGTTTATTTACCGAAGCATACGAAAGACAGAATACCTCAAACACTGGTTCCATCTCCATGTGTATTTCTGTAGGTGTTTTTCCTTGCAATATCAAGAAATTAAGCACAGTTCTGGTCTCAGATTTCTCCATTGTTCTGACAAACCGTTAGAGTTGCAGATCCGGTCAATAAGGTGTGTTGCGCCATGCACCATACCGGAAAAACCCGTCAAGGAGGGAAATTCATACTTCTCAAGTCCAGTACAAATTGAATGAGCTACACATGTGCCAAATTTCAACGTTCTCCTCTTACTTCTTCATAGTCAGGGTAAAGACTAATGAGAAGCCCCTTGTATGTGTGTGTGATAGAGCTTCAAATAAAAACTTTAAAAGTGGGATAGAAATTAGAAAACCATGCTTTTGTATTGTAACTTGTTAATATGGTAAATATGACGTCATAATTGCAACTAAAAGATGACCGCTACACTATTAACGTGTAGCAAAGAGAAGCAATGTTATTATCCGTGTTTTGAGCAGTGAAGTGGTGACACTTATAGAAATTCATCAGTCAATGGAGGTCTAGTACAGCGATGAATGTCTTTCACACCAGCAAGTGTATGAGTGAAGTAGGAATTTCCAAAAACGGTGTCAGTTCTGTGACGGACTGTACACGACCGGGTCAAGCACACGAGTAGTGACCCCAGAGTGGATTGGACCTATTGACCACCTTTTAAAGAAAAATCGTCAATTCTTCTTCTTCTGCGTTCGTTCTCAATCTACCGCTACCAAACCCTGAAGGGGCTTTAGTAGCAGAATGTAGTCCAGAGAATGGAATGCGTTGTGTTGTAGTTTACAGCTTGACTGCGATATTTGCACCTTTCGGTCCAACACATCCGACTTCAGCAACCATTTTTTTAGTACCGGGTTAGCATTCCCTCTTCGAACAATTCTCCTTAGCCAGTCTGCCCTGCTGCAGCCTGTAATCCAGGATCACCACGTGGAGGTGTAGAAGGGTCTTGGCAGCTCTGGTTCGCTGGCCCTGACGCTAGCAGTCAGCTATGGGTCGCTGACCGCTGCAGCTCAAGCGCTGCTCAGTGTCTTGATCCCCGGCAATTCAATGTGACTGAAGGGCATGCATCTCCGTACTGGACCTTTATTCGCCGATAAAGGTCATTAATTTAATATTTGTAGTGACAACATTCGCTAAGAACAGTAAAGTAGATTAACTTCATGTAGCGGGTCCTTTGCAGAACGTCGATTTGCACTTAAAAACATTTATATGTTGTCGCTGGTGTTCTTCTTATTGTTGTTCCAAGCCATTTGTGTGGAGATCACTTTACCATTAGCGACCTTTCTTTGGTTAGGTGCTACAGTAACTATTCTTACATTCAGATGTTTACTTCTGAAAGCGAGCAGTCGCCTCCTCACTGTAGTGCCACGTAAAGCTCTTCAGTAGACCCCCATCGCTATGAAGATTACAGTTTCCATCCCCACCTCTTTGGTCATACTGATTGGACACAGTTTGCTTCCAGGAACACCAGTGAGGGCATGAGGTGGGATCTTGATCTGTATGTTCCCTTACGTGAGGTGGGATCTTGATATATATGTTCCTTTACATGCGGTGGGATCTTGATCTATATGTTCCCTTACGTGAGGTGGGGTCTCGATCTATATGTTTCCTTACATGAGGTGGGATCTTGATCTATATGTTCCCTTACGTGAGATGGGATCTTGATCTATATGTTCCCTTACGTGAGGTGGGGTCTCGATCTATATGTTCCCTTACATAAGGTGGGATCTTGATCTATATGTTCCCTTACGTGAGGTGGGATCTTGATCTATATGTTCCCTTACGTGAGGTGGGGTCTCGATCTGTATGTTTCAGTTGACTGGTTACTCGTCGGAAGCTGCTCTGATACGAGCAATAAATGAAGCAAAGAAGCAGTAGCTACTCTGAAAAGAGTATACAAATCGTAACAACGGCAGAAGCGATCATTTGTAACAAGAAAAAAGAAACAAATAAACAATTATAGCAATAAGTAATAAAATTACATTAATAACATTTGGTAAAAAAAAAATAAACTTCTCGTGGGAACACACAAAGTAGCCCAGTTAACACATCAGTCTAATCTATCGTACAAAATGACTGATGAGGTCTACCCCATTCTGTAAAAGCAATAAGGCCCAAAAATTCCACAGATATGGCCAGGGGAAATTGTCCCATACATGCCCTATACATGTGCACGTCCTAGGAACCGCCCACCAATGCGATGGGGGAAGGACTGACCATAGACCTAGCACCGCATTGGTGCAGTACAGCAGAAGATTGGGACGCAAACAGGATGTGGTTGGATACATCGCATACGGTACACTTGCTGGACCTATACAGAGGATAACGCGATAATGTAAATATGATACCTGACCCATTCAGATAGCTGAAGGTCCTCTGATGAAGTGACTAGGGACAATGTGCAGAAAACGACAGCTCGGGAAAGATCTAAAAATATAAGGAAATCGTATAGATTTCAGGACAGGGCTACTCGGCCTTTATTTAAGGTTTGTGTTCCACGGGGAACTTAAAAGTTTTGGTGATGAAATAACCTAATTTAATTCCTTGACTGTACCTTCAAATATCATTGGGGGATCAAGACGCCGAGCACCGCATGAGCTGCAGCGGTTAGCGACTCATAGCTAACTGATAGCGTCAGGGCCTGGGAACCAGAGCTGCCAAGATCCTTCTACACCTCCACGCGGTGATCCTGGATAACAAGCTGCAAAGAGAGCAGACTGGCTAACTAGAACGGATCGACGAGGAAGGCAACCCGGTACTAAAAAATGCCTGCTGAAGTCGGATGTGTCGAAAGATGCAAATATCGCTGTCAAGATGTAAACCACGACACAACGCATTCCGTTCTCTGGACTACATCCTGCTACTTGTAAAGCCCTTTTCAGGACTTGGTGGTGAGAGATTGAGAACAAACGAAGAAGAAGAAGAAGAAGAAGAAGAAGAAATAGCATTGCAATATCGTACGCGAAAATCCATTTGTTTAATTATGTCTTTTTTTCTTTTTCAGCTTTGCTTTCGTCGAGTTGGATCTTTTTTCAAGCGAATTGTGGTAACTCCCATTACAGATTACTTCAACCTTTACGAATTTCTCCGAATTCTGGCGGCTTTTCTCCAGTATCAGGATGAACACGGACTTGCAGCAATGCCCCTTCTCCATACATTTGATTTTACATTTGCATGTGCCAGCCGAGGCGATGGAGAAGTCATTGTCCACGGTACAGGAGGTCAAATTCTGGAAATGATAAAACAGTTGCTCATAAGAATCAGTAACTTAAAACATCTTAAGCTGAACCAGTTATTGGTCGATGAAATGGACGTTCCAGGTCTTTTTGACGCTATGGCTAATTGCTTCAGCGAGTGCCTCAACTCCCTTGAAATGCTAAATCTAACCAAGGTTCCATTAGGTCTAACTGACTTTGCACGATTTCGAAATCTTAGCAAGTTAACCGCAAGCCCTCAGCATCTGAATGAAGAAGTGCTGCTTCTTCTAGCGGGCTTAAACCTTCTGCAGTTGTACTTAGTACAAGATCCATACACGTGTGTCTGTGAACCTGTGTCTTACGAAGCCTGGAAGTTGGTTCGAGAAATGTCACCAGGGCTTCGTGTCTATCTGGAAGTTTCCGGCAATACACGAGCGCAGCTATTGATCCAACCAAGGGCTCCAGTTTACGGGGTCTTCCTCCGCACTCCATACAGCCGGCTAACTAATGAGCTCGTCATGTCTCTAGTTGAGCACTACAGCAAGACTCTGCGCTACTTTGTCCAAGAGCGTCTTCCGCGCAGTCATGGTCCTCGAGGAATCGACGTAAGATGTGACTCCTCTCTGCTCTCCTTAGTCCGCAGTTGTCCAGTTCTTCATTCGCTCGTGATCAGGGAGCGAATCAGCACGTCTACGTTAATTCTACTTGCCAGTGAAGGGAAGAACCTGTCTACTCTGGTAGTTCGCAGACAGGGTCTGATCAAGCGATGTGACTGGCCTCAACCAGGTACCTGGACGCTTGAGTTTTACTCCAGGCTGAAGCAATGCTCACTAGATTACGATAAATGCACCGACGAAGTCTGCACACTTCTCCGGCGTCGCTGGCGGCCTTTGACCGACAAACAGTTCATGCGTTTAAAGATTATTCCGAGGGTTGAAATGATATAATTGCAATTATATATATATATATATATACACAAACAGTGGGGTTTTTTTTGTCTTGCAATATCAGGGGGAATATATCATATGCCCCTATTTTAAAATCTTTTCCATGATCCAACTGTTTTAAATACGTTAAGGGGATTTTTTTTTAAACATCCTCTTTTTTTTAAATATCCACCTTTTTTTTATTTAAAAAATTACAAATTTTCTTGTTTAAACAAAAAGGTCACAGAATGGTAGGTATTAACGAAGCTGCTACAGGTAGATCTGAAAATATAGATTCAATATGGCATTAATACTTTAGCCAATATACTCATTTCTTTGAGCTAATATCCACAAAAATTATACTAAAGTCCGAACAGCCAACTCAGTGAGGGGATATAAGGATATGACTAAACGTCCACCCAAAAATGCTCATTGAAATAAGGGAATAATAAGAATATCAGAAAATGCTAAACTAAATGGGAAACTCGATGAGATTAGCAGAGAAATATGAGAAATTGAAGAAAATTCTTAACTTTTAAAAGAAAACTGAATGAGATGAAGTGAGGAATATAACAAAATACTAAACTATGTATATAAAAAGTGAGATCAGCTGGGGAATATAAGAAACTACTAAGCTATGTATATATATCAGTCAGATCAGGTGGGAAATATCAGAAAATTAAAACTATGTATAGATATAAGTGAGATCAGGTGAGGGATATAAGAAAATTAAAACTATGTATATATATATATATATCAGTGAGACTAACTGAGGAATATAAGAATATACTAAACTATGTATAGATATCAGTGAGATCAGGTGAGGAATATAAGAAAATACTAAACTATGCATATAAAACTGACTGAGATCAGCTAAGAGTTATAAGAAAATACTAAACTATGCATATAAAACTGACTGAGATCAGCTGAGAGTTATAAGAAAATACTAAACTATGCATATAAAACTGACTGAGATCAGCTGAGAGTTATAAGAAAATACTTAACTCTGTATATAAAACTGAGTGAGATCAGCTGAGAGTTATAAGAAAATACTTAACTCTGTATATAAAACTGAGTGAGATCAGCTGAGAGTTATAAGAAAATACTAAACTATGCATATAAAACTGACTGAGATCAGCTGAGAGTTATAAGAAAATACTTAACTCTGTATATAAAACTGAGTGAGATCAATTTATGAACATGAGAAAATATAAATCCTACATGCTATGGTATTTGTTCCCCAGTTAACAAATGTACCAGCTCTTTCATTCTGCTCTAACTTTCCTGTTGTCCTACGGTGCTCCCACTTCAATTAACTGTATCATCCATAACAACGTTGTGTCCTTGTTTTTTTTTATTTGTGATTCATTTGTTAGGCTGCCAAGTGTCTGCTGAACATAAGCAATGTATGCACAATGGTAATTCAGATAGTTCATCAGACGACGTTTTATGCTGGCCAAACAGACGTTTTCTTCCGTAGTTCGTCGAGAAAACATAGGCACAGACTGTCCTCAATAAAGTATCTACGGGCTTCAACAACGTATGGAAATAAAGCATTGTATGCACATACTTTGTGCATGTTCCTCTTTGTCACTCGGTCTCAAATATTCACATCTATTTCATTCATAAATTTGGAGGCCAGTCACATGTTTCAAGTGACAATTTGCGGCTTATTCGCCATATAGGCTGGGGTAGGTCATGCTGTCACTCTGATCTTCTCATGGAGTTGGCAGATTTGTTTCAACATATTCAGCTGTCTGTCTTGTTTCCCTATGTATGTCCATGACTGTATATTCGATTTGTTGACCAGATGGTCTTAATAAAGATGAGGTCAGCGTCGAGTTAGGCCAGTATAAAAACCTACTGACTATAGGTTAAAACGCGAAAATTGACATATGGACATATATCCCGATCGGTGAGGCTGACCAAGATCGTCCTGCACGGCACTGTGCCTGGGAAGCGTGGGAGAGGGAGACCAAAAAAGAGATGGGAGGACAAATAAAAGAGTGGACGCGAAGGCCTATCGCTGAAACTAATACACTGACGAACAATCGAGACGTATGGCTGGAACTGGTTCGACAAACTGCAATAACAGTGCCACAACGACCTTCTAGGTTACGGGACTGATGATGATGATGATGATGACAGCGTCTAACTCTTTTAGAGATGAACAATAAAACTAGAAGATCTTTTCTTCACGCTGGACACATAATATAACTTATCGTCAGCATCATGTAGCATGTCCTTTGCAGAACGTCGCTTTCATGACAGCCTGTCTGTACGGAACTCTATCGTTCGCCAGTCTTCTGGCCTGCCCCAAGGTCAAATCCAGCGTCTCCTTGATATCCTGGGTCCATCGTCTTCTCGGTCGGCCCCTGTCTCTCTTACCAGTGACCATGCCTTCCATAACCACTCTCTCCAGACCGTTGTGTCGTTTGACGTGTCCAAAAAAAAGTCAGTTTTCTGGTCATTACGTCATTTATGAGCCAATTCTCCTCCACAATCAGGTCTCGCCGGATAGATTTGTTTCTTTCTTTCTTTGTCCACGGGATTTTCAGGACTCTTCTGTAGCACCATGTTTCAAAAGCACCGATCTTCGCTCTTATTGCTTTTATAATAGTCCATGTTTCACGTCCATAGGTTGCCACAGGAAAAATGAATGTTCTTAGGATCTTTAGTTCTAGTTCTTGTTTGTATTATGCCATAGGTCATGCCTACTCCTTATCTTCTGCATTGCCATAGTCCGTTTTCTTCTTACCTCTTTTGTACAGTCTCCATTGTTGTTCGGTATTGATCACAGATATTCAAAATGTGAAACATTTTCAATCTCTTCACCAGCTTATCTCGATGTTAGGTTAGAGTTTTGTCTTATCAGTTGTCATTGTCTTTGCTTTCTTTGTATTCAGGTAGAGAATTCTGGACTTCGCTATGTTTCTGGACTGAAAAGAACTTATGGCAGTTGAAAATCAATAAAAGTAGACTGTTAGCCGCTGTCCGGGAAAAAAATCAAAAAAGGAACGAAATTCTAATTCAATAAGTAACATACCTTCCTCAGCGTCTAGTAAGGCACAAGAGGTAAAATTTGAAAAGAATGTACGACCGGTAGCCTTCGGCTACCTGGCAGGAAGTATACACCTGCCTAAATGAAAACCAGAATTCAAAGTATTCCAAGCAAGCCGCTGTATTTTCACGCTGTTTAAATTATTTGGAAATCGGCAAAATTCCAAGATATTAATTTATACGCATGTCTTTCGTTTGCTACGTTTTGAATATTTTGTATCTTTCTTAAATCATTGATGTTGTTGTCATGGTTATTGTCTCCATGGCTACGAGATCTACAGTTACATAAGACAAGGCAGAAAGGATGGAAACAGATCAGGCGACCAAAGAAAAAAGGCCTAGAGCAATAAAGTCGCTAACATTTCATCCCTGACTGCAGGGGAGCTGCGTAGCGAAGTGATTCGAGACACTTCTCACAACTTAACAATGAATATGTTCAAATTCCGGAATGTAGTATCCGTTTGTGAAGTAAACACATTTTTAAATGCGTGCTGAAGTCGGATGTACTGTGTCGGAAGTAGCAAAACACAGTACAATTCCCTTCGTCTAAAGAAGAAAGGCGAGCGGAAGGGAGACACAAATCACTAACAGTATTATCTGTTAAAGGACTGCTCTGACCGTTCTGCCTGTTAGAATGGAGAACGTATTAGCTTATTGTAGCTGATTTTGTACGCCGTTATTTAACTTTCTTTTGTAACATTGGGCTGGGACACAATAGGAGACATGAAAGTCTTCTACAGAAAATCTATGGAGAACGAAGAAGGGGCCACCAGACTCAGATTTATATCTTAGGCATGCAGGGACATTAACGTTCGAACCTAAAGTGAAATTGTGAGTGCTGCAGAAGATAGGGTCAAACGAAGAGATATGCTCAAATAATTTTACAACCAGTCTTGGGACATCAACCAGAAGATAGGGTCAAACGAAGAGATATGCTCAAATAATTTTACAAACCAGTCTTGGGACATCAACCAGAAGATAGGGTCAAACGAAGAGATATGCTCAAATAATTTTACAAACCAGTCTTGGGACATCAACCAGAAGATAGGGTCAAACGAAGAGATATGCTCAAATAATTTTACAACCAGTCTTGGGACATCAACCAGAAGATAGGGTCAAATGAAGAGATATGCTCAAATAATTTTACAACCAGTCTTGGGACATCAACCAGAAGATAGGGTCAAATGAAGAGATATGATCAAATAATTTTACAACCAGTCTTGGGACATCAACCAGAAGATAGGGTCAAATGAAGAGATATGATCAAATAATTTTACAGCCAGTCTTGGGTCTGATGAACCACAGGGTAGAATCAAATGAAGAGATATACTCTCAAGTAATCTTACATCTAGTCTTGGGACTGATCAACTAGAGGGTAGGATCAAAAGATGAGATATGCTCAAATAATTTTACAGCCAGTCTTGGGACATCAACCAGAGGATAGAATAAAATGAAGACATATGCTCAGACAGCCTTACAACCAGTCTTGGTACTGACCAACCAGAGAATAGAATAAAATGAAGAGACATGATCAGACAGCCTTACAACCAGTCTTGGTACTGACCCACCAGAGGATAGAATAAAATGAAGACATATGCTCAGATAGCCTTACAACCAGTCTTTGTACTGACCAACCAGAGGATAGAATAAAATGAAGACATATGCTCAGACAGCCTTACAACCAGTCTTTGTACTGACCAACCAGAGGATAGAATAAAATGAAGACATATGCTCAGACAGCCTTACAACCAGTTCTAGGACGGACCAACCAGATGATAGGGCCAACTGGATAGACATGCTCATATAACCTTACAACAAGTCGTATGTCTTCTTAACCAGAAGAAGATTAAATGAGTTGTTCTTATTTCCAGGCTACTAGGCTGAGTTGAGTTAACATTGACGTGTTGCTTTGATGGCGTGTTACAGCTCCTCTTCTTCCATCCCGAGGAGTTCTTGGGAAGGTAGATGTGTGTCTTGTTGGCTGTAGTGCAATGCGAGGCTCATAAGTAAGTTCACTGCTGTAGTGATTACAGAATCGATACTCCCAACCAAGTAGGCCAGACTGCTGCGACACTTCCTGTTTCCAGAAACACGAATGCTGACGTCAGCTGAGGTCTTTATCAACATGTTTCAGTTGTCCCAGATTACTCTTCGTTCTCAAGAAAAGCAGAAGAGAGTATGATATCAATTATCATCGCCATACCATATGCCTTCTTCGTATATCACTTATCATCACCATCCGATATCACTTATCCTCACTATGATATATGTCTGTGTTCGCTCCAGTAGGACTATGGGATCACCACTACAGTTGTTCTTTTCGTAGGATGCATGTCTGCATCCTATAATTTACATGCTCATACAGGGATATTTCATGTGCCATTTTCACTTACATAATGCCACTTTCAGCCCAATTCACAGCCCTATTTAGCTACCTTTTACAACATGAGCAGTAGACGGCAGGGGGTCCCCTCTTTCCTCCCAAGAAATGAGTCCCTAGATCCACGTGAATCATATATCAAACTCTACGATGATTTTTACTATTTCTGTTCATTAGGAGGGTTCGTGTGAATAAGAAATAAAGGTATGACCTCGCACTTTTAACAGCATGGTTATTCATCATCATTGTCGTCTCAGTCTCTATAGACCTTGCGTGTATCGCCCTCTGATGTTTATCAAGCTCTCTCTCTCTCTCTCTCTCTCTCTCTCTCTCCTGTATTTCGATACTGTCTGATATGGCTGTAAAGGTCGATCCAGAGTGACAGTCTCTGCTAAAGATTGTACAACCAAGTTGAGGAGGCTGGCTTGCCGGGGTGTTCCTCAATTTCTTCAGACTTTCTCTTTTCTCTGGAGCCAGAAGGCTTCTACGAGCGTCGGTAGCCAGAAGGCCTCTACGAGCGTTGGTAGCCAGAAGGCTTCTACGAGCGTCGGTAGCCAGAAGGCATCTACGAGCGTCGGTAGCCAGAAGGCCTCTACGAGCGTCGGTAGCCAGAAGGCCTCTACGAGCGTTGGTAGCCAGAAGCCCTCTACGAGCGTCGGTAGCCAGAAGGCATCTACGAGCGTCGGTAGCCAGAAGGCCTCTACGAGCGTCGGTAGCCAGAAGGCCTCTACGAGCGTTGGTAGCCAGAAGGCATCTACGAGCGTCGGTAGCCAGAAGGCATCTTTGAGCATCAGCAGCCACTATGCCATTTCTAACTGACTGTCTCCAAACAGCTCGATCCTGAGTAATCGTTTCCCGGCCCTCGGATGGAATGTCGCATGACTTCACATCCCTCTGGCATTCGTCGTTAAATCGCAGTGTTGGCCGGCATCTCCCTTCAAGGACCAGCTGTCCATAGAGAATATCCTTTGGCAGCCTCTCCTCTTCCATGCGATAAACATGCCTTAACCATCGAAGACGTCTTTGGCCCAACAACGAGCATATGCGTGGTTATTACAGCCATCGAATATGGCTGCGAGGTATCGAACCTGTGAAAAGTAGAGAAGCTTCAAGTTAGTCAAATGGCAACGTAGCCGGAGAACACTGACAACCTCTCTGCGAGACCGAATTCACATCAAAATCAGAACCCGATACAGTGACGCCATAGTTGGTAAGAAAACGAGACGAGTCTGACGTGTGGTCCACATGTGTGGCAACAGATGGACACCAAAAGTGAAGACGTGGCAGCCATTCAACTTTACGCGTCCAATCCGACATACACCAATCCGTCCAATCCGACATACACCAATCCGTCCAATCCGACATACACCAATCCGTCCAATCCGACATACACCAATCCGACATACACCAATCCGTCCAATCCGACATACACCAATCCGACATCCACCAATCTGACATCCACCAATCCATCAATGAAATTGGAAGATTACCCGAGAAAAGACCTTGGTCCAGTATGGTACTCCAAGGCAAGAGATTGAAATGAGTTTAAACAACATGTGGTACTTAGTGACATGCACTTGCTATGTCTGATTGAATACCAGGATAATAGATTAGAGAGAGAGAGAGATCGCTTGCCCCTGCATCTACTGTATAAGCCAAGTTTTCATATTATCTCCCATTTTTTTTAAACAATTGTGGTACGTTTTGAATTTGTGCACACGTCATCGGAAGGCTGGCGCTCAAACTATTAGGCCACCACCTACTCATACGTTTTACAACTATCATTAAGAGAGATGTATACTAACCTTCATCACGTCCATCTTCTTAATCTTATCTCCAGGATTACTCCTTGTATTATTTATGAGTATTGTTTTTTATTCAACCCCTTAATCCAATTCTAATGCCCCACAAATGATGGTGATATTTTGCTGTGCAGTAAGCGTGCGATATCCACATGTATGTGATACTCTCGTCTATTTATGTTCACATCACTTCACATAATATCTTTTATCATAATTGAATATATTTATTTTCTCACTGCTGCTTCTTTTATACAGGTATATTTACTTTTTTTCACACGAACAGCTTTTCCCTCAAACACCTGATTTACTTGATCGAAGCACTGTATCAGCAATACGCAACGGTTAGAATAGTTTGAGAGATATCGAACTGGGTAAGAGGGTGTGAGATAAGGATGCATACTTTCCTCTTTTCATTTCAATAATGAAAAACTTTGAAAATGACAAGCTCGATCCATACATAATCGGCCGACTCGATCCGTACATAATCGGCGGGTATGAAATACCAGAACTGGGATATGCAGAAGATACAGTTTGTCTTTTCGAAGAGTGATGCGTGGCTGGAAAAGATGATCCCGTTTTTAAAACAATACAGCGAAGAACAATATCTATACCTAAACATAATCAAAACCAAGATAAAGAGCATTGACAAGACAAAACCTAGACCGAAAGTTGTCCTAGAGAAGCAAGTAATTGCGAACTTCACAAATTGTGAATATCTTGCCACATGTATTAGCAATAACGGAGATTCCCAAAATGGAATAAGAATAAGGATGGAGTAGCGGTGCAGAGATTAAATAAAATTAGAAATTTAAGGCAGAACAATCACAAAAATTAAAATCCAGAAGACTTGTATCTTCCCAGTTCCAACGTACGGGTGCGAGACATTGACAACCACACAAACACTAACGAAGAGGATTGAATTGGCTTGGTAGCGGGCAATTTAGAACGAACAAGAAAGAAGAAGTTGAAATATTACAAGAAAGTGCTCAAAATTTCATTGGTAGTGAAAAAGAACAACACACAAATCCTACAAGAGCTGGATGCAGAACAAGACTGGCGTAAATAATATTACGTCTCGGAAACTAAAATACTTTGGCCGCATCAAACGCCACAATGGTCTAGAAAAAACTATACTGGAGAGCATAGTACCAGGAAACCGAGGGAGGGACAGAACGAGCAGACGATTAAAACATGACGTTAAAGAAGTACTTAGGATGACACTGACAGGCAGGATATCTGAGCAAAGATCGAGAATCTAACAGATCGGTTGTGTTATAAGACTGACGTTCTGCAAATGACAAGCTACATAATGATTATTATTATTATTATTATTATTATTAATCAGCTTCTCGCAAACAATCAAATGTTAGTCAATGTTGACACAGTGAAGGCCTTAGAACCATACCTCAATGTGTTTACAAATAAATCAAATTTGTGTAATGGATTTGGCTTTTTTTTTTACGGTTCCTCGAATATATTAATTTTATTATTTATTTTCATTTGGCCGAAATAAATGTGTGTGTGTGTGTGTAATATGTTGCTTATATTAGCCTCGGCTGTATTGTTCTTGTATTCACATTGATAAATTACTGCTGTCAATAATAATGCGCTTATGCAAATACAATATCTTGCAATCAAGTAATAAATGCAATATTTGAACATGAGTTGTGCTTCTTGCTTCTGAGGATTTACGTTATCTATCTATCTATCTATCTATCTATCTATCTATCTATCTATCTTTCTATCTATATATCTATCTATATTATATATATATCTATCTATCTATATATCTATCTATCTATCTATCTATCTATATATCTATCTATCTACCCATCTACCTACCTAACTATATATATATATATATATATATATATATATATATATATTTCTATATAGCTGTGTGTGTGTACACACCTACCAACCTATCTATCTATATATTCATCTTCTTATCTGACGTTCGCTCTGGCGAGCCTGAGTTACGATGCGCAGCATTTTACAGTTGTAATGCGGTATCTGCTGCTTTCGGCCTGTCACATTCTTCTTTGACTGTTTTTATTTTATCTACAAAGCAGTAGGTTGTTTTCCTTCTCCTATATAAGCTACCTTCCATTCTAACGAGCCTCATCTACCCTGGTTGTCTTTGGTTTCGTTCTGTAGCCTTTGATATGTCAGTATCTCATCTGCAAGGCAGCATGTGTTTTTTTAAATTGGTTTCCTTCTCCTGGATGAGTTGCCTTTCCAGACTCACGAGTCTCATTTACCCGGGACATCAATCTAGTTTTAGGGCATCAGATATTAGGAAATATTTGTTAGTCAGAGATTGGTGAATGCTTGGAATGCATTGCCCCAGAAAATAATAGTAGCAGGGTCAGTTAATGCATTCAGTAATAGATTGGATGTACATAGTTATTTTTAGATCGTGAAGTAGAAAAAAAAAACTGGTTGTATACGGATTCTGCAGTCTTTTAAACGAATGTAGAGATCCTATTAGGATAACTACGAGTGTCACATGTAGTTGGACATTGCTGTCGACGGCCATATAGCATGCACACAATAGAATCATTTCATTTCGGAGTAAGAGATCTTGTCCTCCATGCTAGTCTCTGCTGTGACAGCATATACGATTCAAAACGTATCTATAAATCTGGCTATATTTATACGCATACACACACACACATATATATATATATATATATATTATATTTACATATACATATAAAGGTAGGTAAGTAGAGAGGTAGGTAGGTTATCTTCTCAAGCGGCAAGGCCCGGTCGCTATTTGTCCTAACCAGGTGGAGATTTGACGGGTGCGGGTCGATGCCCTTTCAAAATCATTTAAAATGTGGAATAGTCTTGGCTTTGTCAGTTTTTTTAGTTCGTTTTGTTTTATGTGCTTATGGGGGTCAAAGATACACTAGTGAATGAGCTGACGCAGTCAGCAACACAAAGATGGCTATTTGCATCAAGGTCAGCGAACAATTGCTGACCTTGACCCTATTCCTATCCCAAATGGCGGCGCTGGATACAGACTCCACTTGTGTGGTTTTGCTAATTAAAAAAGGTGTCGCAGAAGGACGGCAAATCGAGTCCCAAAAATGCCATGTTGAAACCGAATGAGTCGGATTGAAAGGCGCAGATATTGCAGCTTCACTGTGAACTACGGTACAACGTCGTTAATAGGACGAACGCCGAAGAAGAAGAAGAAGAAGAAGAAGAAGAAGAAGAAGAAGAAGAAGAAGAACCTTTGCATGATCCATCTCTGACGTTAGCTGGATGTAGCCGTGAGGAGAATTTCCTGCTTAGCCGGCTAGGCTCGAGCAGCTTATTACTCCGCTGCATTGGGACAAGTGACGTGGAAGGTGGTTGATCTATGTGTGAGTCAATCTTAATAGACTCACACACTAGAGCAAAGTACACACGCAACATGTTAGGCGTCATCTATGCTGCTCTTAACAAACCACATAACCATGGCCGGTGTTATGCCATGTCACACAATCGCCTCTTACGACATGCCATTTGTGGGACAGTGGTGCTATTCTTATCCTTCCCAAACACAAAGACCCGGGCGGATCACTCGGAACAACTACGTAAGCAATATTCTGTAAAAGGACACTAACAGAAAAATATGTAAAAGTACAAATAAAGGTCTTTAAATGTGTTTTATAGGCTACAAAAATGGCGTTGACAGATTCCATCATGAGAGACTCATTACATGTCCATAACACATAGATATGAATGCAAAAGATACAAGAATACTCATTTCGATATACTAGAACCATACTGGTAATGTAAAATCTTAGCCTTTACTCACCATGAAAAGGTGTAAAAAGAGAAATGCGACAAGGAAGCGTAATGTCTCTTTGTGTGTTTAATATTTACATAGAACACACATCTCAACAAATGGAAGAACTCATTACCGATGGAGTGTCAATACATTATCTTAGATATGCGGATGACAGATGACACAATTCTGCTAGCTGAATGTGAGCAATAATTACAGGAATTTGTGATTCAACTAAAGAACCAAAGTAGGAACATGGTTTCGATATAGTCGCTGAGGAAACGAAAACTATGATAATTAGCGAAGTAGACAAGAAATATGTTTTACACATAAAAGTAGACGATCAAACACAAGAACAGTTTAATAGTTTCTCCTGTCTTGGAAATATAATAATGGAGAATTGAAAATCCGAAATAGCAAAATAAGGAAGAGAACAGGAATAACAAAACTGCAGTGGTTTGCTTTGGTAAACAGAAAAGAAGTATTGTTTCTTTCCGTGCGTCCACTTATGTGACTAACGAAAGTTGTACATGGAGCTGGCAATGTAAAAAGCGTTGCCATGAAACTGCACTGCAGATGATCGTAAGCAGGCTTTCCTAAAAGATGTTTATGGTAATACAAATGAAGTGTTGGACTTATTCTCCACCAATTGGGGTGGCGGGAAAAAAAGAAGAAACAAGTAACTCACAAATTAAAGATGAGAGTTATCAGATGTTATATATACTCATCATGACTCTATGAGGTACAAACATGGACACATTAACAAGCAGCTAGAGAAGAAGAGAATTGATGTCTTTGAAATGTTTATATTTTAGAATCAAGTCAGGTCATCCCGTAACCGGTGAGGTCGTTGGGGCACACATGAAGACATCCTCACAACTCCACGCCATCCCTCTCTGTCAGATGCCGCTGCTCGTGACTCTTCTGGTCGGAGACTGGTCCATTCTTTTATGTTGTCCTCCCATCTCTTTTTGGGCCGGCCTCTTCGTCGTCTGCCATGCACCTTCCCGTGGAGGATTGTGTTTGCAAGACCACTTGATCTCGATATGTGACCGTACCAAGTGAGTTTCCTTCTTTTGACAGTTGCCAAGAGATCTTCGAAAGGCCCTATTGCTGTTGTAATTCTATCTCGTATTTCCTCGTTTGTAATTCGATCTTTGTTCGTGACGTTTAAAAGTTTTCGGAAACATCTCGTCTCCAAGGCCTGTATCCTTCGTTGAAGGTCAGCTGTAACTGTCCATGTCTCACAAGCATAGAGGAATATTGACAGGACCAGTGTACGCATTAATCTGATTTTCGTGCTTAGTGCTAACCGTTTATCTTGCCATATTTTGTTAAGCCGTGCAATTGTCTGTGCTATTCTGGCCAATACTTCACATTTTGATCCTTCATAACTGACAATCGACCCAAGATATTTAAAACGGTCAACCACTTCGAGTTCCTGAACGTTAGCTTTTATCTTGCTGTTGAAGCCCGTAGCGTTGTTGGTCATTAATTTTGTCTTTCCAGCGTTTATCTCCATACCATAGTCAAGAGCTGTTTCATCGAGCCTTCTGATCCATTCCTGGAGTTCTGCTTCTGAACCCGCCAACCCGTCGATATCATCTGCAAAACGAAGGTTAGTAATCGTTCGGCCCCCTATCTTGACAGTACCAACGTGACCTCCAAGTGCCTCACTCACAATTCCTTCAAGGAATATATTTAAAAGAGTTGGAGAGAGTGTACACCCCTGTCTCACACCAACTGATGTGCGAAAACAGTCTCCTCGCCTCCCATTCACAAGAACTGCGCTAGACGCTTTGTTATGCAGGTGTTCAAGGACCGTTACAATATTTCCGTTGATATTATACATCCTCATGGTTGCCCAAAGCGCTTTATGCCATACCCTTTCAAACGCCTGCCTAAAATCCACAAACACATGATACAGTGTTTGCTGCTGTTCTAGATATTTCTCGCTTAGCAGCCTTAAATTAAATATCTGTTCTGTAGTGCTTCTTCCCTGTCTGAACCCTGCTTGCTCCTCGGCAATAATGTTCTCTGCTTGGGGTTTCAATCGGTCTAGGATCAATCTAAGCATGACCTTGCTAGGGTGGCTAATGAGGCTTATTTATTGTCTGTAATTTTGGCACAGCTTTAGGTTTCCAGACTTATGTAACGGTATAACTATTGATTTCGTCCATAAGTCCGGCCAGTTTCCTATATATTAAAAATGAGAATCGTCAGGTGTTATGTATATTCAACATTATTATACGGTGGGAAAACATGGGCTATGAACAAAATAGAGGTCCTCGAAATATGCTTATACAACAAAAAAAAATGGGTCACATTTCGAGGAAAGAGAAACAAATAGCGACGTTCTGACAAGAGTAGGCAGGGGTAGATAACTTTTGACAGACCTTACAATTAGGCAAGTCAAATATTTTTGTCATATAAAAAGGCACGATGCTTTATTGAAAACAATACTGGAGGGCTGAAAGGAGGCGGACAAGAGGTGGATAGCGCCATAAGTGGGAGAGCAACATCAAACGAGGGACTAACGTCAGTCTGACAGATGTACAGTCAATACAAGACACAGGGGATATTGGAGGTCCATTACAACCTTCGTTGTAGAGACATCACTTCAAGTGATACTTTAGAAGAATTTGGCGCATCTCGTGGATAGAAAAGAAAACAAAATAAGAGCGTCTAGGAGAGATTAGTTAGATAATGTGTGAACGAAATTACTCGAACATCAGAGTAGATTGGTTCAGATATTTTGGGGACATCAAAGAAATGAAAGCTGAAAGGCAGAAGTAAACATCTCTATAAGTAGGATAACATCAACGGATGGGACAGGGTAAACGCCACAAAACTTGACATATTGCGCCATCTTCGCAAGAAACAGAGGACTGAAATTGTTCACTGACAGTATCGCAGTCAGTAGGGAAGAATTCCACATGACAGTATAAAAAGTGAATTTTCAAAGACACTTTGCAACCTAGTTTTTCGTGGTTGCAACAGAGTTTCTAAACGCTCCTGGTAATTGTCAATCATATTGCTTGCTAGAAAGCCACTTGCTGGAAAGCCACTTGCTAGAAAGCCACTTGCTGGAAAGCCACTTGCTAGAAAGCCACTTGCTGGAAAGCCACTTGCTAGAAAGCCACTTGCTGGAAAGCCACTTGCTAGAAAGCCACTTGCTGGAAAGCCACTTGCTAGAAAGCCACTTGCTGGAAAGCCACTTGCTAGAAAGCCACTTGCTAGAAAGCCACTTGCTAGAAAGCCACTTGCTGGAAAGCCACTTGCTGGAAAGCCACTTGCTGGAAAGCCACTTGCTAGAAAGCCACTTGCTGGAAAGCCACTTGCTGGAAAGCCACTTGCTGGAAAGCCACTTGCTGGAAAGCCACTTGCTGGAAAGCCACTTGCTGGAAAGCCACTTGCTGGAAAGCATTCTAAGCTAACTTTTCATCACTGGTGAGGATATCATCAAATCGCTGATGTCGGAGGAGCTGACGTATCTGTGGACCGACAAATACATCTTCTTTGATTTTGACCTCACTATGTATTATAAATTTATCACGACGGTGTCAAAATCCTGCCCCAATTCGTTGCATCGATTTCACAAAATTCTTCATTAGTGTAAATTTGATGGGGCTATAAGGGAACACGATCGTGTGTGATTCTACTTGTGAATCGTCAAGTACATTATTTTTCTGTTTCAAGTGATTGTCGCTGCGATCAATCTTTGTTTCTGGTAGTGGACGTCCTGATACGGCTGCCCCACAGACAGGAACTGTTTGGCTCAAGTGACCATCAAATCATCCGATGGGATCTTATTGCAGGGAAAGAAGTGAACATAAACACGCGAACATATGACTACTCTAAGACAGATGTTAAGAGGATGAAAGAGGCAGCGAACCACATAATCTGGGAAGATATTGTCAGAGGAACAGATGTTGAACAGGAGTGGGTGAGTTTTAAAGCAGTTCTCGAAACGCTAAAAGAGGAATGTGTTCCATTTAGGGAAGTAAACCCCAAGCGTAAAAAGCGGATCACTAAAATTGTAGTTAAATGTAGAAGAGCTAAAAATAAAGCATGGAAAAAATATATAGAGGCAGGTAAATCAAAAGAAACATATTTAAAATATTTGGACAAGCAGAACATATCTCAGAAAGCAAATAAAACAGCAAAAATAGACTTCTAAAAGAAACTTGCTCAGAGGATCAAGACTGATAGTAAAAGCTTCTTCTCTTATGTTAGAAATAAACAAAGATCAAAGGACAAAGTAGGCCCTCTCATAGACAGCACAGGGAAAAAAATAAGTGAAAATAGGGAGGCAGCAAATCTACTCAATCACTACTTTGGCACAGTGTACACAAAAGAGGACTGCTCCAAGATCCCAGAGCCTGTAGATATTTTTCAAAGAGACATGGATACAGCAGGATTAGGATCAATCTGTATTACAGAGGAAATGGTTTTTAAAAAATTGGAGGGGTTGAAAGTGGATAAATGTCCAGGTCAAGATGGTATTCATCCAAAATTTATGTTTGAAATTAGAGACCAATTAGCAAAACCATTGGCTATATTATGTTCTCAATCACTTGCACAAGGGATTGTTCCACGGGATTGGAAAGATGCGGGAGTGATCCCCTTATTCAAAAAGGGCAAAAAGGCAGATCCAGCAAACTATAAACCTGTGAGCTTAATGAGCAGTCTGTAAATTGTTAGAGTCAATAATCAAAGAAAACATTGTAATGCGTTTAGACAAATTTAATCTAATTAGAAATAGTCAGCATGGGTTTACCAGAGGGAGATCATGCTTAACAAATCTATTAGAATTCATGGAGGAGGTTACCAAAATGTTAGATAAAGGGGAGCCAGTGGATGTTATTTATCTGGATTTTGCAAAGGCCTTTGATAGAGTACATCATCAAAGATTATTTCAAAAATTAAAATCACATGGAATAGGTGGGGAAGTTGCCAAATGGATTGAAAATTGGTTAACGGGAAGAAGGCAAAGGGTGGGTATAAATAAGGAGTACTCTGAGTGGTGTGAAGTGAAAAGTGGAGTGCCACAGGGCTCGGTTTTGGGACCAATTTTATTCTTGATATATATAAAGGATTTGGACATAGGTATGGGATCCATTATTGCAAAATTTGCTGATGACACGAAACTATGCAGTAGTGTCTCATCTAAAGCAGAAGTAGATATATTGAGGTCGGATTTAGATAAAATTCGAGAATGGTCTGTAATCTGGCAAATGGGGTTTAATGTAGATAAATGTACAGTCATCCACATGGGTAGATCCAATATGGAACATAATTACAGAATGGGAGAGAACAATATTAGAAAGATAGATAAAGAAAGGGACTTAGGGGTTAAAATAGATCATACATATAAGGTGAGGGAGCAAGTTCAGGTAGCAGTAAAAAAGGCAAATGCAATGTTAGGGATGATAAAAAGAAATATTAAACATAGGAGCAAGGAAGTGATAGTCAAACTGTATAAAGCATTAGTTAGACCTAGATTGGAGTACTGTGTACAGGTGTGGAGTCCTTATCAGAGAGGGGATATAGACATGCTGGAGAAAATACAAAAAAGAGCGACAAAGCTGATAGTGGGATTCCAGAATTACAGTTATGAAGAAAGATTAAAAAGAACTGGCCTTCAGTGTCTAGAAGAGAGAAGAATTCGTGGTGACTTAATACAGGTGTATAAGATGATCAGAGGAATGGATAAAGTGGACTATAACAAGTTTTTTTAAAGTACAACCACCAACAAGGACAAGAGGGCACAGCTACAAGTTGACTAAGGAGAGGTCCAGATTAGATATTAGGAAGTATTTCTTTAGCCAGAGAGTAGTGAATGCTTGGAATGCATTACCAAGTGAGGTGGTGGAGGCTGGGACGGTCAATGCATTTAAGAACAGATTGGATGCGTACAGCTTCTAGAGGAAGGTGTTGTAAATGGAACTGGTTGTATACAGACTCTGCAGAGTCTTCTAAACCAGTATAAAGACGTTAAGTTAAGTTAAGGAAACATCAAAACTTTGTGCAACCCCGCTGTAGCCCCATCAAGATGGTAATGAACTTCAGGTCATCACAAATCTGCCATTTAAATTTGTCAAAGTTGATTGTGTGTAACAGTTGTTTCATGTTGTACGTTTCATTCACGTGGACTGCATACCCAATTGCAACAGTCGGTATACCGTGAGCATTATGGAGCAGCACAGCTTTCATGATCAACGTGTACTAATCAGTGCACAGCTTCTATTCGTCATCTGTGTAGTCCTGTGATCAGATTCACTATTTCAAATACAAGTAATGAAATTATCTGTCATTTTGAAATATGGAAGCATTAAGCTAATTTGTTGGTTTCCTCCACACCATTGGAACTGCAAAACGAATCGATCGTCCTTTTTGGATCAACCAGCCGCACAGTTTCCTTGCACATGTTTGACAACATATGTGTAGGGCTGATCTAAGAACTAAAATAAAAGCTGTAAGCTTCCTTTATCATCGGTGTAGTGTGTCGCCTTTGTGGTGACAAAATTATGTGTCCGCGAATATAGCAAAAATAACCCTCACTGTTCACACATTTACGAAACGTCTTTAGTGAGACGTCTGCACCCACAGAATCCACAACACAGATGGTGACAATGAGGAGATGTGGGTGCAATAAAGGCCACATATTTCGTCCTCCAATTGAGAAATCACACCCCAGAGATATAGAAAAGGGGACTGGGGCATTTGCGTCGGTAAGGTGCAGCCCCACACGCCTACTGAACCAACCACTATCCCCGTCCCTCCACCTCATCCGTCACCACCACCCCCCCCCCCCCCACTACATACACACACACATATACACACACCCACTGCCAGTCCCACCAGAATCTTGAAAACTTAGTGCTAATTAGTGATTTTTAAGTGCATATTTGTGATCAGCATGTCCAAATTAGATATCAATAGCTACTTTTGTCTCGGATTCATGGTTGCTGTTGTCCAGTGTTCGATATGGGGATGGTACTGAACTGATTTGTGTACGTGTATCAGTTTTTATGGGCTTACTTCCAAAAGAGTTCACAACATGGCCGCGTTCTGTCAACGCTGGTTGCACAAGTAGTACTCAACAGACATAGAGAGCTTAAATAACGTTGAGGATAGATTAGAATACATAACTCTTCCCTGTTTATACATAGGATTAGGAGATCTCTTGGTAAATATAGACAATTAATTTAATTATATTTTAAGTTAGTTATATTAGAAAGTAACAGGTTAAACATGCATTACTATGATTACATTTAATTACAATCAATCATTCAATGAATAATTCATTGATTGAATGATTATTCAAATTGATTGATGATTGAGATTGTAATTGAATTCAATGATTGAAATTAAATGTTAAATAATAAATATATATTGAAATCGCGGACTAAATTATAATTAAGTAAAACTACAACACAACAATATTGAAAATGACTGGCTCAAGTCAATCATGATGATTATTGATAACACTACACTAACACTGTTAGTGTACTGTTAGTAACAGTAACAGTTACATTTGATTTACTTACAATGTGAATGTTTGTTGTCAATTCGGCTTCTTTGAATACTTTGACTTTGATTCCTTATCTTTATTATTTTTAATAATAATTTCGTCCAATTGTCCTCTTAGTCTTACTCTCTCTTTTTCGGTTTTGCATTTCATTCAGTCATTGTTGTGTAAATTTATATTATACAGTTAAAGCCAAAACTTCACTGTCAATCAGTGACTATGAATGATAATAATGTTATGATTCTAGGCCTATCTATAGGATAGCCTATTTTTTTTTTTTTTTTTTTTTTAGAAGTCTAGAAGTAAAAATAATTAAATTAAATTATGTCTCATGATGTAACGTGTTGTTTGATTGATATGATTGCTATTTAGAATTTGCAGTCTTCTCACAATAAATTATAACAAGTTGAAATTATCATCACATATGCATTAAACAATTAGTATATTAGTATTATTAATTCGCATTATTGCCATTATAATTTAGTGTAGGTTATACTAGGTCTAATTTTTATGTCATGACACAGTTTTGTGCTCTTTTCCTGAGTGATTTAGGAAGATGAGAAAGTTCAGAGAAATCATAAAGCTTGAATTTGTAAAAGGGATCAAGATGCTGAGCAGCGCATGAGCTGCAGTGATCAGCGACTCATAGCTGACTGCTAGCGTCAGGGCCAGCGAACCATAGCTGCCAAGACCCTTCTACACCTCCACGCGGTGATCCTGGATAACAGGCTGCAGCAGGGCAGACTGGCTAAGGAGAAGGGATCGAAGAGGGAATGCTAACCCGGTACTCAAAAAATGCTTGCTGAAGTCGGATGTGTTAGACCGAAAGGTGCAAATATCGCAGCCAAGCTGTAAACTACGACACAACGCATTCCGTTCTCTGGACTACATTCCGCTACTGAAGCCTTTTCAGGGTTTGGTAGTGGGAGATTGAGAATGAACGAAGAAGAAGAAGAAGAAGAATTTGTAAAAATTGAGACTTTTACTAACTTTAGTAAATCTTCTGCACCATTAGTTAAGTATGTGTATACTAAAATGTGTCAATTTATATTTTTATTTAATCCGATTGTTCATCATTTACAATAAGGAACCGAAGATGTAGTAGTGGGTAAGGTGACAGCAGCCAGCGACCTGTATCTGGCTGTTTGCATCAGGATCAGTGACCTATAGGGGCTATAACTGATCAAGATTAGTTTCCGCCTCCAAGTTGTGGCCCTGGAAATAGGCTACAACCATGCAGCCTGTTTAAGAGATTAGGTATCAAAGAGGGAGGCAAACCCCATCCCAAAAATGCAGCGTTGAAATTGGATGCAGATACCCCAGCTATGCTGTAAATCACAGCACAGCTTCACAATGTCCTTTTCAGGAAGAACACTAACAAAGAAGTAGAAATCCTAGAAGATATCTATCACATTTGTATGCGATCAAAGGTTGCATGAACACTGGAGCATATTTTATCATTCTTGTTTCAATATCGGTTGCTATCCTGAACTACTTAAAATATGTTAATTGTATTTTTGGATTTCTGCTCATAATGCAAATAATGAGGATTTTTTTCACTCGTAAATGCATTGTGGACCACCAAAGAGCAGAACAGACTTTATGTGGAGTCAGTAAAGGCCTTGATACTCACACAATATAATTTTAAGGATATGACATCCATGGAGTTTATAGTTATATCTTAAGAAATGAAGAACCTGTCAAAAACAGGCAGTTCTGAAAAGTAACCCTAAATAGGTAGTATAAGCATTATGCTTTAAGATTATTTTAATGTTGACTTTGTTTTCTTTCATTTTAAAATGTTTATCTGAAATTGTGTTTTTTATTGAAATATCCTCCATTTTAATTGATTTCAGAATAGATTATCCTAGTTTTTTTCATTTTTTGCATCAAGTAACACTAGCTACATCATTTGTTTATTACCTGGCACAAGCGTGTAAGGACAATGGAAATGATAGTTCATGCTCACGTACTTGTGACTGTATTTGTTACTAAGCTGTTATAAGCTTATCCAATCTTTATGCTTAAACATTACTTAGTAGTCATATGCTAGATATCCAAAGTTGATTGAAATTATAAAACACTGAGGTGTCATGCCAAATTTCAGATGAACGAGTTATAAGGTGACAAAATATCAATTTACTGGACTGTTTAGCATCATATTGCTCTTGAGAAAAGTACACAACCAGAACTGATAAACAACATTCAGATAGGACATTGAAGACCAACATGATTGTCTACATTAATCAGCACGCATCTGAAGGAGGAGTAGAATACAATTTTTTGCCAGCCATTTGTGGTGGCCGCAGTGATTAGTCCATGACTTCCTATTCAATCCCCAGTTGGTGCAGGATTTTTTTTTCTATCTCAAACCTGCTTCTGTTGTTGACCCAGTCACAGAAATTGGGTACCAGAGAAAATCTCTGAAGTAAACGTGGCCGGCGTGATGCTCACCACATCATCCACTAAGTGTCGTGAGTCACAAAATAATTTGGGCCTAACACCATTTTTCTATACGCTGCATGGCATGACGGGATGTATGTAGCAGCTCATGTCACTCTTTAAAAAGGACTAAAAATGCTTTATAAATTATCAAGTTATCAATCCTCTGATTTTAACTTTCATTATAACGCAGACATTTCACTAGATCTCTCAAAGAAAGGACTGTTTGTTTTGCTTTTAGTAAGCTGCATGTCTTATGGAATCTTTCAACCTGGCTATAAAATATCTTTACTATTCTGTGTTTTTCATTTTTGTTATCACGCTAATCTGCATAGAGCCCAGATGTAGATGACGTCTTGTAGTGTTGGTTTCTGTAGCAATCTGTTTTACATGTTGAAGTTGCCAGTCTCATTCACAACCTTTTTCTATCACGTGTGTGTATGTATAGAGGCACAGTTGACAAATTATTTTCTTCCCTTCTTCTGCGTTCAGGTATTTGGACATGCCAGATCTGAGGCCCCGTTGCCAGGACCAAATTCAGTCTTTTTTAAGTCTGGACGGCAGCTCCATAGCTTCTGCCACAGCTGTGTTCTCACTGGTCAGATTTGGCATTGTAAATCTCTGTGGGCTGGACAGTCTTATAGGACGTGTTCAGGGGTCTGGATTCTGGTTGCATATGGACAGTCGTTTGTTTAGGATATCTTTAGCCAGTAAAGATGACTTAATAATCTAAAGTGTCCTGTTCTCAGGCAGAACAGGGTAGTTTGTTGGTGTCTTGGAATTTGTGGATTGTGTCAGATTTATTGTTCACATCCATCTGTTTCTTCCATAGGTTGTTGTAATGGTTGTGAATGATAGTTTTGGTATCTTCATGTGGCACTGTATTGAGCAATTATTCCATTTTGTCTTTGACAGGGCATCAGCCCTCTTGTTTCCTGTAATCTCACAGTGGGAGAGTAACCACTGGAGGGCAACATTTGAGGTCCATTCTATAATGTTTAGCTCGGTTTTTATTTCCTGAAACGTGTTCATTTCTGGTGTACAGTGATTCAAGTAGGGATCTGCAGTCAGTAAAGAGAACAATCTTGGCTTGTGTTTGCTCATTGGGTATGGTAGGATCCTAAGTGCCTCAAATAGTGCCATGGATTCGGCCATAAAATTATAGGAGAATTTTCCTGTCAGGAAAGCATTTTGTTTATCTTGTATATATATATATCCTTAAAGATAATAAGAATGGAGGAGGAAGGATATATATATATATATATATATATATATATATATATATATATATATATATATATATATATATATATATATATATATCCTTCCTCCTCCATTCTTCACTTCTTCCTCTGCAGATCCATCTGTGTGAACTTCTATTCCTTGGGGTTGTAATTTTCTTCCCCACAAGAGGCCCTAGAACCACATTAGAGACATTCTATGCTCAGTTGAAGTTGAGCTTCAAAGTCATAGCCCAGGAAATGCTGTTTTTTAAATAATAATTAAATAATTATATATTTATCACATACATTGTTTTTCTTTTTTTTTAAATTGATATAGCATCCCATTTTGACAACTTTTTCCTTGAACCCATGTTTGTGTACAAATTTCTTCTAAAAGTGTGCTAATTATTATTTATAAATAAATAATTTTACATTATTTTATTCCCAGGCACATGTTGTTTATGTCATTTTAGCAATGGCTTCAAAGATCAGATGTAATTATGAAATCCTGGGGGTTGAGCGAGATGCCAGTTTTGATGATCTGAAAAAAGCATATAGGAAATTAGCGCTGAAGTTCCATCCAGGTATACCATTATATTGTATTATATCTTATTTCGTTATTTCAAAGTTTTGTATTTTGAAAAGCAATAATGGAAGACATTGTTGAGTACAAACTGGCAGCTTTAAAAAAATGTACATGTGAACAAAAGGCTGTTTTTCAGGGAATGTGCGACCAAGTCGAGAAGATTGGAAATGCAAATTGGTGTAAATCAGTCCTTTTTGGTTGTCTCATCTGGACTGTACATATAAAATCATGCATCCATATATATATATATATATATATGGATGATTATATTTTCCTGACCATGTGTTTTAGAAAAGTAATTTCTATTTGTTTTCACACTTCTTGTTGGGAGCGAAGAGTAGTCATGCATACTGATCAAGACACCACCTTGTGTCCTCATTCCTGCTCCTGGAAACAATGTCACAGCCATCATGCCAGCAAGGTGGGGATTGACACTGTAATCCCTATAATGGTGAACTTACTGAAGAGCCTCACATTGGATTTCAGCAACAAGAACCTGGTCCATCTTCTCAAGTACACATTGGTATGTAAGAAGAACCACTGTAACCTGCCACCAAAGAAACATCCAACTCATTCTCCTCTCCTCACCTGATCGGACGTTGGTCTCCTCTTCCCATCTGATCGGACGTTAGTCTCCTCTTCCCATCTCATTGGACGTTAGTCTCCACTACCCACCTGATTGGGCGCAAGTCTCCTTTCCCCACCTGATCGGACGTTAGTCTCCTCTTCCCATCTCATTGGACACTAGTTTCCTCTTCCCATATCATTGGACGCTAATCTACACTACCTACCTGATTGGACGCAAGTCTCCTCTCCCCACCTGATCGGACGTTAGTCTCCTCTTCCTAACTGATTGGATGCTAGTCTAATCTCCCCTCCTGATCGGACATTGGTCTCATCTTTCCACATGATCGGACATTAGTCTCCTGATCGGACGTTAGTCTCCTCTTCCCAGAGTAACAGCTAAATAGATGTTAATGTTTCAAGGTCAAGGCCATAACTTTGTTTCTATCAGATCAAAGTTTTAGATTATGAATCCCCTAGCTTTGCAAGGAGCTTCTGTCAAAGTTTTAGTATTCTCTTGTAGGTTTTGTTTCTGTTGTACTTTGATTAACATGTTGAGGTTGTCAGACCCATGCACAACCATACTTATTTGTCTCTTACAACATGCATACTACAGAACATGGGTGCTCTTCTCTCCTCCACAAGTTGGTGACCACATGATCCAGACGAATAGAAACTTGAATTACATTCATTTTTATATCTGGCATTTTATATTATCCTCATCAGTCCCATAAGCTGAAAGGCCATTGGCGGCACCATTAAACTGCAGATTGTTGGACCAGTTCCCGCCACTCCACTCGTTTTTGTGCCTTGATATTTGTTCTAGCTACGGACCTTTCTGTCCACTCTCTGATGTTGTCTTCCTATCTTTTTCTGCCTCTCTCTCTCTTACGCTTCCCAGACACAGGGCCTTGCAGGACCGTCTTGGTCAACCCAGACGATCTTGAAACATGCCCATACCATGTGAGTTTGCATGTGTCAAAAGGTCTTTATATATGTTGGCCTCTCTCTTAACGGTGTCCCGAACTGCCTTATTCGTGATATGGTCTAGATACGAAATGCAGAGAATTCGACACAGACATCTCATCTCCATTGTTCAAATTATTTGTTCTAGAACCGCTATCAAAGTTTCTCACACGTAAAGGTACACAGGGGTGACAAGTGCATACATTAAACTCAACTTGGATTTCAGGTTGATGCTTTTGTTTCTCCACAGCAGCCTCAGTTTGGTCAGAGCAGCATTTTATTTACCCTGTTCATTTTATATTCTAGATAAAAATCCAGACAGTGTAGAAGAAGCCACTGTTCAGTTCCGATTAGTCCAGCAGGCTTATGAAGTCCTGAGTGATCCACAAGAGAGGGCATGGTATGATGCACACAGAGAAGCTATACTCAGAGGAGGTATCTATCAACCCGTTGTTGTTTTCTTACACTTTACATATTGCATGTAATTACACACAGCCAATACTTTCATGTACTCTAAACTTGCACGACGCCACATAACTTTTTAACGAAAATTTGCGCAAATGTATATCTCGCTATAGTAGTCGACTTTCAAAATTTGTAACTGTTCTGTTTGTCAATAAATATGATTTTCTTGTGCGTAGAGACACAATTGAATAAAGAACTTGTGGGTGTTGGGTGTTTTTGTTGTGTGCTTGTTCATTTCTGAGATACAAAAAGATGAAGTTGAAAATTTATGTAAATCTCTGAAAAATTTGGACTTGACGGCTAGGCCAATTCGCTCCAATAGAAATCCATAGAAACCATAACAACGTATCAATACTGTGTTTACAATATCGATACAACTGTTAGTTTCCAATTCAAACGTAGTTCTTTCATCTCAATAAATGAAGTAAACAGATCTACTCGATAAAGATCTTTTCCAAAAACCTACTTTACCTTTCGCAAAAAGTTGGCTTGCCCCAATCGGCGTATTAGAGGTGTAAGAAGAAAAATCGTTCAAAATCCATTTATAATCTAACATACGGTACTTTTACCGTCAAAATATCATGTGTAGATGGTAACGTATTAAGCATTTTTTTAAATTGCGGGGACGGCGTGTGCTAGTGGATAAGTGACACGGCTCACAATTCAAAGGTGCTGGGTTCGATCCCCATCTCAGCGCCGGCCGTTACCCCGGGGAAGCAAACCCTTAGAAAATGCATCAGGAAGCAGACCCTTACATAAAATGCATGCTGAAGTGGGATGCATTGGGTCGACAGGCGCAAAATAAAAACCACAGTGCAATGCACACCGCCTTGGGGGATGGAGAAATAAGGCGAACGCAAACAAAAAAAACCAACAAAAAAATTGTTGAAGAATATCAACCAGTTGGCATTTATCGCAGAATGCAGGCAGTGTATGGTGACAAAAGTGTCGAAGACAACAGTAAAGAACTGTACAATGTTTAAAGAAGGACGAGAGCTAACGAAAGATCTTCCAAGACCAGGTCAGGCGTATATTGTTGCATCAGAACATGCCATCGCCAAAATTGATGCAGCTATTTGGGTGGCCCATTGCCGGAGCTTACGTTCGCCACTCTTTTGTCACCATACACTGCTTGCATTCTGCGATGAATGTCAACTGGTCGACATCCTTCAGCTGTTAGAAACCGAATCACCGTACGCTGATCAACTCTGGACGGATTCCATGTTACACCCGCCGTGTTTTCAACAGTCTTCTAAGGAAACTATGAGTCGGAGGATAATGAAATTTTGCAAATTTGACGGTTGGTATGTGCTGTTTATATCAGAAGTGACGTCATCATATGTATGTTCACTTGGTGTAGTTAGATCCGGTTTCATTTGAACACACCTCGTATGACTGAAATATGAGCAATGTTAGCGTGAGACAAAAGAACTTAATCTGAATTGTCTCCGTCAGTCATTACTGACTATAGGAAAATGCGCCCTTGATGTTATTTTTTTTTTCCCACATTTCCTTTTCTCCTCTGCTTGTTTTACGAGGTGTGTTCAAAAAGTATCCAACCTTTATGCCGGAAAAATACAATTACTCCCTCGAGTTTTGAAACCCTAATCCCCTTCCAAGTACTCTCCTTGGGATTCCACATACTTCTCCTCGGGACTCCACACACTTCTCCCAGCAGACCTGCCATTGTTGGAAGCATTCCAGGAAGGCCTCTTTGGGGAGGAAGTACAGCTGGGTTGTCGCATTCCGCATAATGTCAACCCATGACTCAAATCTGGTCCCTTTCAGCTGAATTTTCATCTTGTGGAACAGTCAAAATTTGCAGGGAGCCATGTAGCGCCTGAGTAGTCCTAGGTTCATTCCCCAGTTGAGGCGGAAATGTTTTTTCGGCTCCCAGGGCGACCCAGCCTTAAATGGGTACAGGTCCAGTCCGTGAAGTAAACGTGGCGAGAGAGAAGAGATGGCTACCGCCCTCATATAGCCGAGCCTTTGAAATGTGAGACCGCTAACATCTCACACAGCTACGGCATTAATTCTATGGGTTACTTTACTTTTTACATGTTAGGAGAATAGGAAACCTGGCAAACTAGAGGAGTGCTGTGTTTGGCCAAGAAAGCACGAATCAAATGCAAAGAATGAGTGAGTGTTTTGTCGGAGCTGCCAAGTTCCTGTGGTCAACAGGTCCTGTTGTTTGCGTCAAACAGCATCACGAAGGTGATGGATGACCTTCAGGTGGTACTCTTTAGTAATGTTTGGACCTTGTGGTGCGTACTCATGATGCACATCTCCACAGGTGTCAAAGAAATCTGTCATTTCGTGGTGAAAAACGTGATGGGTGCTGACTACACTCAACACTGAAAGGCTGACTGACACAATCTGATAGCAGGGAAAAAAATCCCAGTCCCTTATACCTCCCTGCCGTAGGACAACACCCATGATTCATTTGGTTCCTGGAAAAAAAATAAGGTTGGATACTTTTTTGAGCACACCTCATAGTAGTCTCTCTTTACCCAATTTGAGGTGGGGCTGCCCGGCCGAAGACGGATGTGTCGAACCGAAAGCTGCAAATATCGCAGTCAAGCTGTAAACTAGTGACACAACTTATTTTGTTCTCCGGACTACATCCTGCTTCTTGCAAAGCCTTGTTCAGGACTTGGTATCGGGAGATTGAGGACGAACACAAAAGGAGGAGGTGAAGCTGTCCATTTGAATTGGTCAACAGCTTTGTCTTCCCAGGATTCTGAATTTATTTCCAGTGCTTTCATGTCTCTCTTGCACACATCCTTGAATCTCAACCGCAATCTTCTGGCCAAACTATTGCCATCCACCAGTTGGTCGTAGAGAACAGTGTCAAATACAGACGTTTCGACCCAAAAATGTCTTTGTCAAGGGTTGGACAAACAATAACAATACAGATGAAAATAGACAACTAGGGTTAAATGAAAATTAGTGTTATGAATCAATCAAAACTAATTCAGCTGCCTATGGAGCATAGGTCTTCAGCAGATGTATACCAAGTCATCAAATGTTAATGGCCTTTCTATATCTGTTGAAATCTTTGTGGCTGAACGTTTCTACAGGATTTCATAGCCATCATCATGGCCAACCCTCCTCAGTCATCTGTTATGATTTGTCTGGCAGGTTACAGTGTTGCTATTCTATGCTACCCTTTCAGACCCTTGTAGCACTTGGATGAGATCAGTATTCAAGATCAAACAACTCCTGAATACAATCCTATAATTTCTATCAGTAATGACACAATGTTTTGCCATTCAAGAATCATTTACTGCATAAAACAAAGTTTCTTTCTTTAGAATTCTTTAGTAAAGTATTTGGCTTGACTTGGCTTCGTTCGTTCTCAATCTCCTGCTACCAAATCCTGAAAGGGCTTAAGAAGCAGAATGTAGTCCAGAGAATGGAATGCGTTGTGTCGTAATTTACAGCTTTACTGCGAGATTTGCACCTTTCGGTCCAACACATCCGACTTCAGAAAGCATTTTTTTAGTAACGAGTTAGCATTCCCTCTTCGATCCCTTCTCCGTAGCCAGTCTGCCGTGCTGCAGCCTGTTATCCAGGATCACCACGTGGAGATGTAGAAGGGTCTTGACAGCTCTGGTTCACTGGCCCTGATGCTAGCAGTCAGCTATGGGTCGCTGACTACTGCAGCTCATGCGCTCCTCAGCGTCTTGATCACGTAAAGTATTGTAGTTTTCTACTTTTGTAATTTTTTTTCTAAAACATTTCAGGAAGAATCTGTTGAAAATACATTTCTTGAAAATTATGGGAAATTTGCTGTCTCCACTAAATTTAATATTTGTTTCTTTATTTTCTGATCCACAGGCTTAGGAAAAGGGGATACATATGATGATAACAGCTTGGATGTTTTCCAGTACTTCAGTTCCTCTTGTTATTCTGGAAATGATGATGATGAAAATGTAATGAATTGTAGTTGACACCATCGTTATATTGTATTGTATTGTATCTCGGAAAGAGCACACACTTAGTTCCAAAGTCTTTTCAGCAATGGTTTACGAATTCGAAGTTCAAAACTTGCTGAGAAGCTTTGAGAACATTCAAACGATGCATACTAAACATTTTTATAAGGGATCAGATCCGAAATGAAGGAATTCAGCATCAAACTTTGTTTTGGGACATCATGGAAGCAACAATATCACACAAACATTGCTGGGCTGGACATGTGGTATGCATGCATGACAACAGATGGACATGTAGAACGTTTTGGTGGTACTAAAACTCTACACATCCACAGGGCCACCCACCTATGCAGTGACATGATTTACTACCCAAAGACTAGAGTCTGCATTAGTACAGAACTGCAAAAGATCGGAATGCATACCAAATATTGTTGCCTTCCTTGCATACAGCATACTTGCCAGACTGTCATAGATGATACTATGAATGTCATGTGTATGGTATCATCTTCGTACACTTTCAGACGTCAGCTTGAATATGTCTAAAGACAGCAGTGTCAGCCTGGGGTTATTTGTATCTTCATATAGCATGTCCAGGGAAAGCACAATCATTGGCCATATATGCTCCCTCTGTTCCTTGATAACTGCAGAGAGGACCGAGAGATTGCACATGGAATTCAGAAGGTGAACAGTGTTCACTATCAACTATCAAATTGGGGGCGGTGTAGACTAGTGGTTAAGTGACACGGCTCACAATCCGAATTTACTGGGTTCGATCCCTATCACAGCACCGGCCGTTACCCTGGGGAAGCAAACCCTTAGAAAGAGGAAGCAGACTCTTATGCTGAAGCCGGATGCACTGGGCTGACAGGTGCAAAAATAAAACCACAGTGCAACGCACACCGCCTTGGGGATTAGAGAAATAAGGCGAACCCAAAAAAAAACTATCAAATTGCACTAATTTTGAAACACCTCAGAGTGCTTCTTTCAGTTAAGAGGAGGCTGATAAATGCACTGTTTATTCCTATATTGTGTTACAAATGTCAATCTTGGTCTTTACTGCAAACACATATGAGTAAGATCCAGAGCTGGGAAATGCGCTGTTTGAGACGTGCAGCCAGAAAGACAATTCGTGACCGAATCCACAGCACCACACTGAGGCAGATAGTGGGGAAAAACCCCACATTTGTGCCTTCATTGACGCCCAACAAATAAAGTCGTTTGGTAATTTAGTCAGAATGCATTATGACCAGCCTGCAGTGATAAAATATCATACACAGGTCTCTAGTCCACGTGCAAGTGGTCGACGTCGTTGGGTCGGGGGTGTCTTTGACACACTCAGGAAGTTACACCTAATGGCAGCACAAGCCTCCCATCTGGCAATAACAGGAAATCTACGCATCACACCTCTCTGTGACGCCTCATGGCAAGAGCAGTAGGACAAAAGAAGAAGAAGAAGTTTCTTGTATGTTGGACACTCTTGTAGCAGGTGTCCAAGAGTAATAACTCTAAGTGGCATGGCACATTAATTGATAGTTCTAATCTTGAATTTGTTGAATTGATGTTATTTTAATCTGTTGTGACCCAAAGTTTACCTCTGTTCAGCTCAAAGTATACATACTGTAGTTGTTACTATTTGTTAATGTATCTATTATATCCTTCGATGATTCTCAAACTTTCTTGTGCATAGATAATCAACATTTGCTCTCCGAAATGTTAAGTTTTTCTGTAATCTGTCCTTGCTTTTCTTCTTGTCAGTTCTAATATCGAAGCTACATAGTAAGTAACATAGGATATACATTCTAATATTGTTGTTCTTATTCTCAAAAGGGTTTCTACAGTGTTTATAGCAAAGTGTTTCAAACTCTGTCTGAGGAGGACTATGCGTTTATGCCGGACAGAAAAACAGATGAAGAGTTCACCAAATTTGGCAATTCTGAGTCTGATTATGATGAGGTGAGTTGCTAGAGAATGAAATTGCTTGCTATTTAGAAAATGATTGTCTGGTGCGGCGCAGATGTTTTCAATTGACATTTCAAAACCACAGTTCTTTTATATTGAAAATCTACATTATTTCAGTTTAGTTTGGTAAGTGTTTTGTATATTGCTTAATTTATTATGTAATTTCTTTTATTTTATAAAATTTATTTCTCTTTTAAACTACATTGCCAATTCTGTGTATCCAGTTCATCTGTTTTTACCATTGGCTCATATAAGTGCATTGATCAGATATTATAAGTTTCATCTCTCTTTTTCACTTTCTATTTTGTACCCAGCTCATATGCCTTTTTACCATCCTGTCTTAGAAAACCTAAATGGAGAGCTGGTCAAAAACTTGAAACTAGTTAATAGATTAAAAGAGAGTGCTCTTTGCAATTAGCAATATCCTTAGCAGAACAAAATCATTTCCCACAAATACAGGAAATAACACAAAAAGGCCCAGTTTTTTTACCAAGGAAAGGAGTTAAAACCACTTATAGTAAGAACCCTACATTTGGAAAGTACAATGACAAGAAAAACCAGCTCAAAAATACTAAAGACAGCAACCTTGGAACAATAGGTTCCTACCCTAACACTATGATACATGATGCATCTACAGATGGCTCTGCTTTTAAAGCCACTATAAAGGTCGGACTTGGAGCCTTAATAAAGTACCCAAATATGGCGATACATTCGAACTATATTAATCATGTGGAGAATACTGTAATAACCACCAAGCAGAAATCACAGCAATAAGCACCACCATCCAGGTAATACTCAAGAAGTTCCAGCAAGGAAAGCAAAAACTGGCTGATATTATAGTTTTTGCTGATTTAAGAATAGCACTACAAGCACTAGAAACATATCTACAAACTAACAACAAATAAGTTGCAAAGCTGTCTTAGATGATTGATAATATACAAATAACACATAACATTAGTCACAATCCAGTGAATTATAGGACATATCAGGCAATGAGAAAGCAGACATGCTAGCAAAACTAGGAGCAAGCATGGCTCAAATAAGCACACTAGCCGATACGCAGACAGCAAAGCAAATACTTCAAAACAGCTTCAAAGAGGAATAGCTAAACCATTGGAAAAAAGGGCATGCCATGTATAAAGAAATGACACGCAAGCAAAAATGCCAATATCAACAGACTGCAACGCAGGGAGCAGAGCATAATCTTTCAACTTAGGACAGAACACATCAGACAACAAATACATAAGCAAGTTCAAACCTGTACTTGAACCTAACTGCTGACCCAATCCTTATAAGACAGTGCAACATTTGCTGCTGCTTTGCCAAAGACTTGCAACTAACAGACAGAGAAAAGTTATTACCTGGCACCCTAGCAATCACTGACACCTTATACAGCTCGGCTCACCAGCTACAAAACACCTGCAAATTCTTCAACTTGACATTGAAAGCACAAATATGGATTCTGTAACTAAGTATCTTTTTTATGATATTTTTATGGGTTCATATCTCTTCTTCGAGGATGTGTTACTTCATTTGTGTTTTCTGTTGTTGTCCCCACGTGGACTTTTGGTGATAACAAACATTTTCTTCTTATTTCTGTTCCTATGCAGCATCTGAGCCACACCTGTCCATGCTTTTATACACTAGCATGATCACGCAACAGGTGATAATTGAGTTATTTCAGTCTCCATCGATATCCAATGCCCTCAATATGGATGCCTCCGAAGCCAGGATACCAGCTCTTTCATTGCCATAAACACGAGCATGGCCAGAATAGTAGATCCACACATGCCCATGAAAGTTTGAGGATTGCTATCCACTAATGCTGATGCACTTGTTACAAAATTTATGTTTATTTACTTGCAGGTTGTTGGTCCCTTTTATGCATTCTGGTCGAGCTTTTGTACAAATAAGTCCTACGTATGGGAAGAAAAATATGACACTCGTGACGCGCCTGATAGACGATGCAGGAGGGCCATGGAGACCGAAAACAGAAAACTCAGGGATGCAGCCAAGAAGGAAAGAAATGAAGAAGTTCGGGTGAGAATGCTCAGTTCATCGTGTGTTCATCTGGTTAATCTCCTTCAGCTTTGAATGTTCACATATTATAGTCTTGTGTTGGTCTTGTAGAAATATGAGACCAGCTTGTCTCCTTGCAAGAAGTTTGAGTCTCAGCCTTCATCTGCTCTTTCTCTTCAGCGTTCATCCTGAAAAGGGCTGCGATAACTTTGCCTCTCGTCCCGATGGATCCAGTTTGAACTGGCTATTATTAAAGCTCTTATTTAACTTGATATGACCATTGTCCGGATGCACGTTGAATATTTCTCAAAGTTTAACCAACTTTTCCCTAGAGTGTTGACATTTTTTACATATACTCCACTAGTGGGACTTGTTAATCTTTCAAATTTTTATAGATATTTGACAGGTCATTCAAAAGATTTTTTTAAATTTTATATTTACTATTATATAAAGAATTTTGTTTCTTACAACCGCCACCTATTTGGCTGTTATAAGTTTCTTGGCAAGTGTGCAGTACGGTAGGTTGCCATTACTTTCCGTATGTGGAGGAGCAATCCCCCCGAGAAAAACCCAGTGTCTGCCAAACTGGACACTGTGGAAATCGAACCCATGCGAAGAGAGTCGTGGTACAGTGGGTTCTTCTTCGTACGCTGTCAGATGTCAACTTGAATTTATTTGAAGAAAGCAGCTGTCATCCTGAGGCTGTCGACACTGCTATAGAGCTTGTCTAGTGTTGGCACTGGTGATGGCCACATGTGCTTTCTCTCGTCCTCGTATGTCGGGCAATTTTGCAGCAGATGTTCAGCGGTCATTTTCCCTGTACCACAGGTACATTCGTCAGTGCCACCTATCTTCAGTTTATTGAATAGATGGTACTTCAGTCTGTTGTGGCCTGAGTCTGAAGACCACGACCTGCTCTTAGAATTCTGTTCAACTGGTAATAGGCATCATTTTTTGTGTAGCCAGTATGTTCTGTTTCCCATTTGGCCATGTATCTGGCCCTAATAAACCTTTTTGACTCTTCGTAGGTCACACTAGAATCTGGTTGTGGTAATCTTGCACCTTCTTTTGCCAGTCTGTCTGCCTCCTCGTTGCCTTGAATGTTACGGTGGGATGGAACCCACTGTACCACTACTCTTTTTGGTGCGGACTGCTGGCATAGTTGACAGAGTACTGCTCTTAAATCATTAAGTTCTGTATTTTTCTGGTTTTTTTAGTGCTGTAATCACGGCCAGGGCATCTGTAAACAGAACTATCTGGCTTTCATTGCTTTCGCCTGTCAGCATTCCTTTTACTGCAGCCTTCAGTGCCTCTGCCTCCACTCTGAAATTGCTTGAGAATTTTCCAGTTGCCACTGACAGTGTTATTTTTTTACCATTTGTGAGACTCAGGAATACCCCTCCCCCTCCATTCGTACAGTGGGTTCTATCCCACAGTAACATTGAAGGCAACGAGAAGGCAGGTAGACTGGCAAAAGAAGATGGAAGGTTACCACAACCAGATTTTAGTGTGACCTACGAAGAGTCCTAAAGGTTTATTAGGGCCAGATACATGGCCAAATGGGAAACAGAGCATACTGGCTACACAAAAAATGATGCTTATTACCAGTTGAACAGAAGAGAACAGGCCGTGGTCTTCAGGCTCCACACAGGCCATAACAGACTAAGATACCATCTATTCAATAAACTGAAGATAGTTGCTACTGACGAATGCACCTGTGGTACAGGGAAAATGACCGCTGAACATCTGCTGCAAAATTTCCCGACATACGAGGACCAGAGAAAGCACATGTGGCCATCACCAGTGCCAACACTAGACAAGCTCTATGGCAGTGTCGACAGCCTCAGGATGACCGCAGCTTTTTTCGAAAAAATACAGGTTGACGTCTGACAGCGTACGAAGAAGAAGAAGAAAGAAGAAATAGGGTCTTGGTCAGCTGTGGTTTGCTGATCCTGATGCAAGAAGCCAACTGTTAGTCGCTGGCTGCTGTCAGCTCATTCACTGTGCTACATCTCCAGTCCCATCTGCTCTAATAAAGTTAGATCTGTGATCAGTGACCATCACTCCTTATAACATTATTAAGGGCAGAAATAAAGTCCCTACACTTCACTTTGTCCGCGAGGTCCCAGCTCTGGTTCTTGATCTATATTTCGGTTTCCATGTTCTTTTGCCAGTATGTCTTTGTCCATTCTCATTTGAAAGGGGCAGTGGTTAGTGCACTGGCTTCCCAGTCAAGTGGTCAGGATTCAATCTCCAGTTGGTGCAGAATTTTGTTCAGATCTTACACCATCTCCTGTGGTCGACCCAGCTACAGGTATTGGGTGCCAGAAAAAATCTGGGAAGTAAAGACGGCCACCCAGCCACAGGTTTTGGGTACCAGAACAAATTGGCTGGCATGGTGCTAACCACATCAATCACTATGTGCTGTAGGTCACCAAATAATATGATCCTAGCACCATACGCTGCATAGCGTGACAGGATTTTTGCTTAACTTTTTATCCTCTTTTTTTTTTCATTCTATCTGGGGAGCATAACTTGGCATTGTCATATGTTAGCTGGCTCATTTATTCCAGCATTCATGGCTGGTTTTTATGCTAATTTAAGCTAATTCGGCGGGATGATGAGGCTAACGTCTGGTCAGGCAAAACACACTGATCAGACAATGTTAACCAGGGTCAGAAGAAATATACTGGCCAAGACCCTCACCTGACCTCCTCATTGGTCGTCCTAGAAACGGGCTGTTGTTGAGGACAACAGTCTGACTAACAAGGTGAGGTTTGACGTGATCCCCATAGTAGTGAGCAACACACAGATGAAACCAAGCATAGCATAACCACCTGGAGGACCCCGGTACACCTTCATCAGCACGCTCATGATGGGAGGAAAGCTACTGCGACCCGCCACTTAACGTCCTTTTCAGGGCGCACAAAAGAGTAACCTACTCATTGTGGGCATTTGCAAACAACAACAACCACCTATTTCGGACTCGCACATGACACGAACAATTTTAATATTTTAAAACATTGCGGGTATAATATATAAATTTTCATGAAGCCATGTCAGCCTAATACAGTCGAGCTCTGTATTAGCTGAGACTGACTCTACTCACTCTATTCCACTTCTGTTCGCTCTTTATGGGCAAGACTTCTCCTTGCTTATGTGGACTTTTCTTTTCATTCATTTCCTTCAAAGTTTTAGGTCCTTGTATAGTATATATATTTATGCATTCTTAATGTGTATCCATTATTATCATTTTTGTTTATCTAATATCTATAATACCATGAGATATTTCCTAAGACTCTTAAACGTCACATACAAATATCTAGTTACAACTGAGGAAATAAAAGAAAGAATTAAGACAGCAATAGGGCCCTTTTGAAGATCTCTTGACTGCGCTCAAAAGATGGAAACTTGCTTGGTACAGCCACATATCGAGATCAAACAGTCTTGCAAATAGATCCTGCATGGAAAGGTGCAAGGCGGACGTTAAAGAGGTCGTCCCACCCAGAAAGAGGTGGGAGGATAACATAAAAGAATGGACCAATCTCCGACCAGAGGAGGCACAGACAATGGCCACTGCCGTGGGGGGGGTGTGTCTTCATGTGTACCCCACGTGTGATCTCAATGGTTACGGGTTCACCTGACCTGAATTTAGTGAATTTGTGTTGCCTTGATAAGATATGCTCTTTTTTTATTGTTCTGAATAATTAGACTTTATTGAACATCTGCTTCAGAATCTTGTTGCTTTTGTGAAGAAGAGGGATAAAAGAGTTCATGCTTACAAAGTAAGTATTTACAGATTGTATTTAACGATTGCTTTTGTTCTTTCTTGTCCCTTTTTCACTCCAGTCAGAGTATAGGGTCACCACAACAGTGGGTCTCCTTTAGGAAGGATGCCGCAAAGCACTTTGCATGCTTTTGCAGTAGTGGTTTCTGTAGCAGTTTTTTTTTTACATATTGAGGCTTACTAGCCCCATCTACAACTCTCTTTACTTGACATATGTGGCATGCATGGAGATGACTGGTTGGTTATTGATTCAGCGGCCAATGGGCTCCTGATCTTTGACCCAATGCCACGTAATGGTATCTGCACATGTTTATCAGCTGTTGTTTAGTGCCATACAAAGTGTTCCATATACTTGGCCGCATAGGAAGAAGCATTTTCCTAAAATCGTTAAGCACTGAGCACTCAAAGAGATGATGATCAACGGTTTCATATGGCTGTGTACACAGCTGGCACTCAGGAGTGTGTTGTAGTTAAATTCTGTTCAGGTGTTGACGTTACAGCGTAGAGAGCTTGATTATAATTTTGCCTGTGTGTTATCAGGGTCCGAGAGGGGTTAGCACAGAATAGTAGCACTATAACCCGCCAGGCATGTCATAAAAGACGACTAAAGAAGATATGGCATGGTACCTGCTCCCCCATCCTGTGCATTCAAGCCACAAGAAAAAGAAAGGAAGATCTTTTTCTCCTCGTGGTATTAAAGTAGCGACCAAGTCTATCAGACTAGGTGTTTAATTGAAGGTTGTTTTCATATCTGACTTGTACAATTCATGCGGTGGTGTTTTGCTGTTAGTGATATAACTTATAGCCAGCCATTGTTCTTACCTCTTTCTATTAATCTGTTATTTATATCACTTGTGGCCAGTCATTGTTGTTACCTCTTTCTATAAAGCTGTTATTTATATCACTTGTTGCCAGCCATTGTTCGTGTCTAAAAAAGATGTTAGTTATATCACTTGTAGCCAGCCATTGTTGTTACCTCTTTCTATAAAGCTGTTATTTATATCACTTTTACTCATGCCATTGTTGTTGCTTCTTTCAGAGAAGCTGTTATTTATATACCTTTTAGCCAGCCATTGTTTCTTCTGTTAGAAAAGCTGTTATTTATATAAATTGTAGCCATGTCATTGTTCTTACTTCCTTCTATAAAGCTGTTATTTATATCACTTGTTGCCAGTCATTGTTCTTACTTCCTTCTATAAAGCTGTTATTCATATCACTTGTAGCCAGCAATTGTTCTTGCTTCTTTCTATAAAGCTGTTATTTATATCACTTGTTGCCAGTCATTGTTCTTACTTCCTTCTATAAAGCTGTTATTTATATCACTTGTTGCCAGTCATTGTTCTTACTTCCTTCTATAAAGCTGTTATTTATATCACTTGTAGCCAGCAATTATTCTTGCTTCTTTCAGAAAAAGCTGGAGGAAAGACATGCTGAAATTGAGAAGAAAACTCGGGAGAAAAGAGAAGAAGAACTGAGGAACCAGAAGCGGTATGTAAGGCCTGTTAATGTTTATCTCATAAAAATAGGGTTGTGCATTTCTGTTTCATCTGTAACTATATTTTTTTTTTCCCTTATGTCCCTGTTCAGTTTATTCAACACTAGGTCAACATGGATGAAACAAGATTAGTCGGCAGTAAACTCCAGGCACTGTGTGTTTTGACACCTGGTATAGTGCCCAAGACTAATCTAGAGGTTTTTAAAATCAACACAGCCTCTAGAGGCCAGTTTCAGAAAATGCTGCTTTAAAAAAGGAAATGAATCTACGTTTGGACACCATTTACCTTTACGCAACATGGAAGTCCCTAAATAGACTTTGAAGTGGTGTGTCACGATGCAGGGTGAAATTAAAGAGATGGGGATACATGAATGATGAGACATGCAACTGTGGAGCAAGGCAAGACCCTGACGATCTGCCCAACCTTTCTGAAAACATGCAATATGGATGACATTTTGAGGGGGGGATAACATGACAATCTATGTGGCTGGACATTGAAAACATGATGTCAGACATGATTCCCAGGCACAGAAAGGATAGCAGTATAAAATCTAACACATGAAAATAAACAGTTTATGGAATGGTGGTCCTTAACCTTTCATTCCAGATATATTTTGGATTAATTTAACTTAACGTATTTATACTGGTTTAGAAGACTACAGTCTGTAAACAACCAGTTTCTTGGAAGGTGATTTAACCGATGTGCCAGTTCATCTTAATAGATTCAAACACTGGAGCTAAGTAGACCCACAGGCAGTTATGCGCTATTTATAGATGCTCTAGGTACAAATAACTTTGGTAGATTTTAACTTGAATTGTATCCAGACTGTGGCCGTTAAGCCTACTCTTTTCGATTTCCAACTGCCACGGAATTTTTAGCATGCTCAACACTGAATACAGGAATCCGATCTCACTACCCAGAGATCAGGGGAAGTTTTACCAGAAGATACACGTGAAAAAAATCGGAAGACTAACATCAGGTTCAGAACAAACATACTGGATAAGACCCTCATCTTGGCTTCCACGCAGCCCCTCTTGGAAACTGCTGTTTTCGTGGCAGCCTGGCTAACAAGGTGAGATATCGATGTGATCCCCATAGTAGTGAGCGACACGCAGATAAAGCCAAGCATAGCACAACCGCCGGGAGGATCCCGGTCCACCGTCATCATCACGCTCGGGATGTGAGGAAAGCTACGACAACCCGCCACTTAACGTCCTTTTTAGGGCACACAAAAGAGTAAATCTACAACAATAACAACACCTCCACGTGGTGATCCTGGACAATAGGCTGCAAAAGTGCAGGCTGGCTAGGGAGAAGGAATCGAAGAGGGAAGGCTAACCTGGTACTCAAAAAATGCTTACTACCAAAGACGGATGTGTCGGACTGAAAGGAGAAAATATTGCAGTCAAGCTGTAAACTAGCGGTACAGTGCATTTCGTTCTCCGGTCTACATCCTGCTACTTGCAAAGCCCTGTTCATGCTTGGTAGTGGAAGATTGAGAACAAACACAGAAGAAGAAGAAGAATTTTTTCATTTCCAAGTTGACAAATATTTTAATTTGGTTTTGTTTCATTTAATTTCAGGAGGTTGGAGAATTATCAGGAGGCTGGATGGTCAGCCATGTCTGGGCTGGAGAATGACTTACAACAGCTAGAGGCACATCTGGATGAACATTTTGGAGAAGCCGAGAAAGGTGGGTAAAACATTAAATTCTTCGGAAGTGTTAGGGAACTTATTGTGAGTGTTTCCATTTGTGTTGTTTTTGTTAGATACTTCATTCCTCACTGCTATAGTTGACTTTGATAACAGTTTTCATATGGGATAAGATCAAGAACGAGAAATTCAACATCAAACTTTGTTTCAGTACCTTGTGAAAGCAGTGATATCATGCAAAATCATTGGGCTGGACATGTGGTACACATGCCTGACAACAGATGAACACATACAACAACATTTTAGAGGCCATATGCCTGTACACGTTCACGGGCTCTCTTACCTATGTTTTTTTGTTTTTTTTTTGTTTTGTTTTTTGCGTTCGCCTTATTTTCTCTAATCCCCAAGGCGGTGTGCGTTGCACTGTGTTTTTATTTTGCGCCTGTCGGCCCAGTGCATCCGACTTCAGCACGCATTTTATGTAAGGGTCTGCTTCCTCCTGCATTTTCTAAGGGTTTGCTTCCCCGGGGTAACGGCCGGTGCTGTGATGGGGATCGAACCCAGCACCTTCGGTTCGTGAGCCGTGCCACTTAACCACTAGGCCACGCCGTCCCCCTCTTACCTATGTGATGACTGTACCATATGTTTGTATGCAGTACTAAATATCATTAATGTGGATTGGGTACCACAAACTATAAAATTATGTTTACTCACCACCCATGTTGGAATTGTTGCTCTATCCCTTCTAAAGCTTTACCACTTTTCCTGTCATTGGCCCGATCATTTTGATGTCTTGACTTGGAAAACTCAAATTCTAAGGACACAACTGAGAGCTTGACTTTTTCTGAAGTTGCTGAAGAGAAAAAAAAATCATGTTCATCATTAATAATGTCACTCTTCTTCTTCTTCTTCATGTTCAGGATCTGTGGTCAGGCTTTATCTGCCGGCCAGTCGCCCTGATGACCTCCATAGTCTTCACCAGGTCGGAGTGGCTGCCCCACAGCCTTCTACCTAGGTCTGGTATCTCATTTTCCTATAAAGTGAGCATATCTTAACTTAACTTAACGTCTTTATACTGGTTTAGAAGACCCTACGGAGTCTGTATACAACCAGTTACATTTACATCACCTTGCTCTAAAAGATATGCGCATCCAATCTATTCTTAAATGCATTAACTGTCCCTGCCTCCACTACCTCCCCTGGCAATGCATTCCAAGCAGACACCACTTTATGACTAAAAAAATATTTCCTAATTTCTAACCTGGACCTCTCTTTAGTCAGCTTGTAGCTATGCCCTCGTGTTATTGTGGGTGGCTGTATTTTAAAAAACTTGTTATAGTCTAATTTATCCATTCCTCTGATCATCTTATAAACCTGTATTAAGTCACCACGAATTCTTCTCTCTTCGAGACACTGTAGGCCAGTTTTTCTGAGCCGTTCCTCATAACTGTAATTCTGGAATCCCACTATCATCTTTGTCGCTCTTTTTTGAATTCTTTCTAACATGTTTATATCCCCTCTATGATAAGGACTCCACACCTGTACACAGTACTCCAATCTAGGTCTAACTAAAGCTTTATACAGTTTGACTATCACTTCCTTGCTCCTATGGTTAATATTTCTTTTTATCATACCTAACATTGCATTTGCCTTTTTCACTGCTACCTTAACTTGCTCACTCACCTTTCCTGTATGATCTATTATAACCCCTAGGACCCGCTCTTTATCTTTCTTTCTAATATTGTTTTCTCCCATTCTGTAATTATGTTCCATATTGGATCTACCCATGTGGATGACTGTACATTTATCTACATTAAACTCCATTTGCCAGCTTACAGACCATTCTCGAATTTTATCTAAATCCAACATCAATATATCCACTTCCGCTTTAGATGAGACACTACTGCATAGTTTTGTGTCATCAGCAAATTTTGCAATCATGGATCCCATATCTGTAGAATGTATTCAGGATTCTGGCCTCTTGTTCCACATGCGCATTCATCGGTGTGTGGATAATGTCACTACCTGTTTATAAATGCTCTAGCATAGTAGTTGCCTTATTTCCCTACTTATGAAATGGAATAGAACACACAGTGTAGGAAAATTCAAACAAATTGTACTCTTGGGTATGCAAGGTGCATAACAAAGTTGAGATTTGAATGAGTATTTCATATTTATTTGATAACAGTTGGGTATGAAACCAATTTTTAAAATGATTACTGCATATTTATATTAAGGAAAAAATGGACAACTGTGAGGTGAGTAACTTGTAATCACAAGCAGTGATAACTCTCACAAACACATGTTTTTCAGAGGTCATAGAAAGATACTGGACATTGTAATCGTTGTCATTAATCATTTTTATATATCGAAAAATGTAGGAGAAGCTCAGTCATTATGAGTGTCAGATCTACAGATCTCCACAGTTGTTGGTGAAGCTAAGATTTATATGAAAGTTGCAGATTTATATTTTCACAATTAGGGGCGGAGTTAGTATTTGTATGCATGTGAAATATGTATATTTCCCCTGCCGAAAACGAATTTGTTGGACAGAAAGGTGCAAATATCGCAGTCAAGCTGTAAACTAGCACTCTCTGGACTACATCCTGCTACTTGCAAAGCCCTTTTCAGGGCTTGGTAGTGGGAGATTGAGAAGAAACAAAGAAGAAGAAGATATATATTTTCACAGCTGGGGGCAGAGCTAGTATTTATATGCATGTAAAATATGTATATTTTTCACAGCTTTTGGTGAACAGATAGAAGACGCACTTGAAGCTGACGACATTGGAGAAGGAGAAGAAGAGATTTACTGTGACGACTATTATTGCGTCGCTTGCAATAAGGCATTCAAGAGTGATAAAGCGTGAGTTTCTATCTTCTGTTTTGAATATTCCTTCAAGATCCCTTTTGTGTTACAATGGTCATTCTATTTCAAATCCTGTTGATAGACTTTCTTCTAAAACTCACGAGGATCAGATGCTTTGGCTCCCTCTTCTGTTCTTTGCTACGCATTTTTGGGGCTCCTTTCTCTTCTTCTCTAGTTCTGTGGGTACTTCTTCTTCTTCTTCTTCGTACGGTCGGACGTCGACCTTTATTTTTTCGAAAAAAGCCGCGGTCATCCTGAGGCTGTCGACACTGCCATAGAGCTTGTCTAGTGTTGCCACTGGTGATGGCCACATGTGCTTTCTCTGATCCTCGTACGTCGGGCAGTTTTGCAGCAGATGTTCAGCGGTCATTTTCCCAGTACCGCACGTGCATTCGTCAGTGCCTCAGGATGACCGCTGCTTTTTTCGAAAAAATAGAGGTTGACGTCTGACAGCGTACGAAGAAGAAGAAGAAAGTGTCCGTCAGCTGTCATCAGTCTACCTGCAAGACAGCAGATTTTTTTAAAATTTTCTATATATTTTCTATATGAATTGCTACCCATAGCTTACAGGTTTTGTTGACCCAGGGCGGTCTTGTTTTAGGGAGCCAGAGACTCATTCCTTTTCCTGTTAATAAGAACAACTGATCCCTCAATGTTTAAGTTCAGGATTTGGGCTTTTGTTGTTAGAAATTGTGTTGCATTTTGACAGCATTTGGGACCCTCACATAATAAGGTGGGTGCTCAAATAGCATCTTTTGTGTCTGTTCTCATGAAATCATCCAATGGTTTACCACGTTATGTCTGTTCTCATGAAATCATCCAATGGTTTACTACGTTGTGTCTGTTCTCATGAAATCATCCAATGGTTTACCATGTCGTGTCTATTCTCATGAAATCATCCAATGGTTTACTGTGTTCTGCACATCCATCTCTTATGCCTTATTCTGTCTGAAGCATAATGTTGTAGAAGGCCTCATACATGAATCCTGTCACAAAATGGTTGTTTGTGTAACCATTTGTTTTGCATGAGGATGCTGTTAATCCCATACATAACACATAGAGGTGCACTGATTCATCCACAACTCATGTAGGTGTACTGATTCATACACAACTCATGTAAGTGCACTGATTCATACACAACTCATGTAAGTGCACTGATTCATACACAACTCATGTAGGTGTACTGATTCATACACAACTCATATAGGTGTACTGATTCATACACAACTCATGTAGGTGTACTGATTCATACACAACTCATATAGGTGTACTGATTCATACACAACTCATGTAAGTGCACTGATTCATACACAACTCATGTAGGTGTACTGATTCATACACAACTCATATAGGTGTACTGATTCATACACAACTCATGTAGGTGTACTGATTCATACACAACTCATATAGGTGTACTGATTCATATGCAACTCATATAGGTGCACTGATTCAAACACAACTCATGTAGATGCACTGGCCCATACACAACTCATGTAAGTGTACTGATTCATACACAACTCATGTAGATTTACTGATTCATACACAACTCATGTAGATGTACTGATTCATACACAACTCATGTAGATGTACTGGCCCATACACAACTCATGTAGATGTACTGGCCCATACACAACTCATGTAGATGTACTGATTCATACACAACTCATGTAGATTTACTGATTCATACACAACTCATGTAGATGTACTGGCCCATACACAACTCATGTAGATGTACTGATTCATACACAACTCATGTAGATGTACTGATTCATACACAACTCATGTAGATGTACTGGCCCATACACAACTCATGTAGATACACTGGCCCATACACTTATCTAATTGTATATTCTTATTGTTTTTTTTATCTTTCCTACAGTTTCTCCAACCACGAAAAGTCTCGCAAGCACAAAGAAATGGTAGCTATACTGGCTGAGGAGATGCAGCGGGAGGAGGCAGACAAAGACGATGATAAGAGTGAAGATAATGAAGACAAAATAGAGGAACATCAAGAAGTAGCACAGGAAGCAGAAACTGAGAAAAAAGATGTGACTAATGTTAGTGACATAGAAGATGAGCTCCTGTTATCTTCCGAAGACGAGCAGGCAGAGACGAAGCAAAAGTTAGTAATGAGGTCATCTGTATTTTGCTTGCAAGCAACATCTTGCTTAATTAGTTTCTGATAATGCTTTGGTTTGTACACCAGGTGTAATACACAAGACTGAAATCTAGACTAAGTCTCTTACAGTCAACACAGCCTCTACAGACTAGTCCCAGAAAATGCTGCATCACAAAATTTAAAAAACTGACCTGCCGAAGATGGATTTGTCAGACCGAAAGGTGCAAATATCACAGTCGAACTGTGAACTTGTGACACAACGCATTCCGTTCTCTGGACTACATCCTGCTACTTGCAAAGCTCTGCTCAGGGCTTGCTACCAGGAGATTGAGAATGAACGGAGAAGAAGAAGAATAAACTGACACAGATCTCCTGGATCAAACTGCGGAAGAGAACAGGTAGTGGTCTTCAGACTCTGCACAGGTCACAACAGACAGATGTACCATCTATTCAATAAGCTGAAGGGAGGGGGGGGATTACTGACGGGTGCAGATATGGCACTGGAAAAATGAACTTTGAACATTGCAAAATTGCCCGACATACGAGGAACGAGGACCAGAGAAAGCACATCTGGCCAACACTAGACAAGCTCTATGTCAGTGTCAGCAGCCTCATGATGACCGCTGGTTTCTTTGAATAAATTTAAGTTCATGTCTGCCAGCTTCCAAAGAAGAAGGGCTGCGGGAGAAACATGCATCCAGACACCTTCTTCTTCTTTCGTCTTTGTGTTCAGGATCTTTTGGTCATGCTATATCTGCAGGCCAGTCGCCATGATGAAGTCTGTAGTCTTCACCAGGTCGGAGCGGCTGCCCCACAGCTTTTGTCTGAGTTCCACACCCTCTGGCCAGGTCTGGCATCTCATTTCCCTATAGATTGGGCATTACTGTAGAATATGCTCCGGGTTCTGGCCTCCTGTTCCACATGGACACTCATCGGTGTGTGAGATCTTCGGTTGGTAAATATGTTCTAGTAGTCTGTAGTGTCCAGTTCGCAGGCGAAATAAGGTAGTTTGTTGATTTCTTTTGAGTTGGTGAATTGGGTCTGGTGTACTGCTTATGTTTCTGTCTTCTCTCCATTGGTGTATATACTGATTTCTGATGATGTTCTTGATTTCTCTGTATGGTACTCGGCCCAGACACCACTTTACTGGCGCAATACGGAAGTCACTAAATAGATTCCGAACTGGTTTATGACAATACAAGAGGAACTCAAAGAAATGGGGATACAGGGATGATGAGACATGCGACGTGGAGCAGCACAAGACACAGACTACCTGATAATCTGCCCATGGAGATACGCAATATGGATAACATATTAGGGGGAATGACAAGGCAATCCGTGTAGATGAACATTGGAAACATGTCTTCTTCTACATTTATCCTGAAAATGTCCCGAGCAGCATAGTTTACAACAATATCTGCGCCTATCGGCCCGACACATCCAATTTCAGCTGTGTTTTTTGGGGGAACCAGGTTTACCTTCCCATTGCGATACCTAATATCTAGTCAGACTAGACTAGTAAAATCTGTTTTCAGTGCCTCTGCTTGGAGATAAGGGTCAGCCAGCTATGAGTTGCTTGGCTGCTGTCATCTTTCACTGCTGCATCGTCAGCCCCACATGGTGCCCAGGACAAGGAAAGCCAGTAAGCTGTTGGTAGCACCTGTGTGTTACCACTTTCCAAAATGGTACAAAGAATAGTAAGGTTTTGCCGAACACGGATGTGTTGGACCGAAAGGTGCAAATATCGCAGTCAAACTGTAAACTAGCGACACAACGCATACCGTTCTCCGGACTACATCCTGCTACTTGCAAAACTCTGTTCAGGGCTAAGTAGCAGGAGATTGAGAATGAACGCCGAAGAAGAAGGAGTAAGGTTGTAACCTGCCTGGCATGCTGTAAGAGACAATTAAGTAGTGTTTGACACTGAGCTAGTTACCAGATTTTTACTGATTATGACAGTAGAAATATCTTATCTGCTAAATCACAAGGTCTTCTGGTTATCAAACGTTTGTTGTATGCCAGTTCTTCTGCTATCTCTTGTTTGTCACATCACCCAGACAATAACCATTATCAAGACTGGATTACCAAAAAAAATGGAAAACAGTACATAGACTGACTTCATTGCTCCCGGATGTCCCTGTACGTGCTCAGTTCCCATCATTGTTGAAAGTGTTGACACCAGAGCACGAACACAATAACTCCTGCGGCGACTCCTAAATTATTCCCTGATTTTTATCAAGTACCCATTTATAGTTGAGTTGACCGAAAGAAGCATCCGTACCATGAAAACTTCCCTAACATGCCCGATCTGTCAAACTGAGATCGATGTGATGTGAACCTTGTACGTTGAGATTGTTAACCAAGATAACAACCCCTAAGCCACCGAATGATTATTAAATTCTGCCAGTGTTGTATTTGAAACCATTATTGCCACTGATGACCAAGCAATAATAACAACCTCAGACAAACAACCGCAGGAACATAACAACAATCTTAACAAGGCCTGTAAGGATTACAGTATGAAAATCAAGATAGAGGAAAAATCAAAGTTATGGCGATTGCAAGAAAAGAAACAAAAACATATATCTTTATACAACATCAACTAGTATAACAGGTGAAAAATGTTAATAAAGCAAGTCAAATCATTGAACAAATGTCCCTGATATTACAATGTAAACATGTGACAATGCATACAAAAAGAACGCTATACAACATGATATTCCTACCCATATTGTACTATCAGTGCCAGACATTGAATAGCGAAGATAAAAGAAACATTTTAACCACAGAGATGAAATGCCTACGCAAAATGCTAGGAGTAACAATAATGGATAGAATCAGAAACGAAGATATTATTAAACAAGTAAGTACAATACCGATGCTGGACCTCATCAAGAGACAGTAAACCAAATGGTTCGGCCATATGATGCGACAAACACCAGATAGTATCCCCCAGAAAGCAATGCTGTACAGATACAATGGATAAAGAGCCAAACAAACAATCCACACAAACGATGGATAGCAGAAATAACAGAAGCAGTAAAGCTCTCTGTGTATGAAGCACATACTAGGGCCTGTTCAAGAAGCCTTTTCATAACCTGACCCTGAAAGGCACAAGCGAAAAGAAAGAAGAAGAAAGATTGTCATGATTTGTCTAAGGTAATAGTTATTTCCTTTTTTTTATAAAAAAATTATTTTCTTGGTAAATAAAAAACAAAGGATTCAAATGAAGTCATTTCCAAGGCAACGAGGAGGCAGACAGACTGGCAAAAGAAGGTGCAAGACTACCACAAACAGATACCAGTATGACGTACGAAGAGTCAAAACAGCTTATCAAAGCCAGATACATGACCAAATGGGAAACCGAACATACTGGTTACACCAAAAACGATGCCTATTACCAGTTGAACCGAAGAGAGCAGGTCGTTGTCTTCAGACTTCGCACTGGCCACAACAGACTGAGGTACCACCTATTCAACAAATTGAAGATAGGGTGTACCGACGAATGCCCGTGCGGTACTGGTAAAATGACCGCTGAACATCTGCTGCAGAACTGCACGACATACGAGGATCAGAGAGAGCAGATGTGGCCATTTCCAGTGGAACTGCAAGACAAGCTCTATGGCAGTGGCGAGAGCCTCAGGATGACCGCCGCTTTTTTCGAAAAAATAATGGTTACTGTCTGACTGCGTACGCAGAAGAAGAAGAAGAAGAAATGAAGTCATTAATATTTCTCAACCCTGTAGCATATTAGGGAGAATATTATAATTTTTTTTAAATACGATTGAAGTAACGCAGATTTAAATAAACATATTTTATTACTATATTTTTATAAAATCTTTTTGATAGATAATAGATTTCATTTGTTTTCAGACTTTCGAAAAAACAAAAGAAAAAACGGAGACAAAAAGCATTGGCACATGTAAGTACCCATATTTTGTGAATAGTGTTTTCAATTAGTTGGCCTACCTGTTACTCATCTAGCAAGCCTACCTGTTACTCATCTAGCAAACCTACATGTTACTCATCTAGCAAGCCTACCTGTTACTCATCTAGCAAACCTACATGTTACTCATTTAGCAAGCCTACCTGTTCCTCATTTAGAAAGTTTACCTGTTCCTCATCTAGCAAGCCTACCTGTTACTCATCTAGCAAACCTACATGTTACTCATTTAGCAAGCCTACCTGTTCCTCATTTAGAAAGTTTACCTGTTCCTCATCTAGCAAGCCTACATGTTCCTCATCTAGCAAGCCTACCTGTTCCTCATTTAGCAAGCCTACCTGTTCCTCATCTAGCAAGCCTACCTGTTCCTCATTTAGCAAGCCTACCTGTTCCTCATTTAGCAAGTTTACCTGTTCCTCATCTAGCAAGCCTACCTGTTCCTCATCTAGCAAGCCTACCTGTTCCTCATCTAGCAAGCCTACCTGTTCCTCATCTAATTAAAAACGCTGAAGATCTAGTATAATGATTCTCTAACACTTCATCCACTACAACAGTTTCTGCCTTGTATATGTTCATACTTTAAATTTTGAAATCATCAATTATAGTTGATAATCGTCAATCAAAACCTGTGATCTCCCAATGGTGCACAAGGATTCATCAAATACACAATACAGTCCTATTGTCTTGTGTTCCAACACAAAATTGAGTGGGAGGGGTATTCCTGAGCCTAACAAATGGTAAAAAAATAACACTGTCAATGGCAACTGGAAAATTCTCAAGCAATTTCAGAGCGGAGGCAAGAGGCACTGAAGGCTGCAGTAAAAGCAATGCTGACAGGCGAAAGCAATGAAAGCTAGATAGTCCTGTTTACAGATGCCCTGGCCGTGGTTACAGCACTAAAAAGCCAGAAAAATACTGAACTTAATGATTTAAGAGCAGTACTCTGTCAACTATGCCAGCAGTCCGCACCAAAAAGAGTAGTGGTACAGTGGGTTCCATCCCACTGTAACATCCAAAGCAACGAGGAGGCAGACAGACTGGCAAAAGAAGGTGCAAGACTACCACAACCAGATTCTAGTGTGACCTACGAAGAGTCCAAAAGTTTTAAGAGGGCCAGATACATGGCCAAATGGAAAACAGAACATACTGGCTACACAAAAAATTATGCCTACTACCAGCTGAACAGAAGAGAGCAGGTCGTGGTCTTCAGACTCCGCACATGACACAACAGACTGAGGTACCACCTATTCAATAAACTGAAGATAGGTGGCACTGACGAATGCACCTGTGGTACAGGGAAAATGACCGCTGAACATCTGCTGCAAAATTGCCCGACATACGAGGATCAGAGAAAGCACATGTGGCCATCACCAGTGGCAACACTAGACAAGCTCTATGGCAGTGTCGACAGCCTCAGGATGACAGCTGCTTTCTTCGAACAAATTCAAGTTGACGTCTGGCAGCGTACGAAGAAGAAGAGGAAGAAGAAGTCTTGTGTTCTTCATTCCAGCTTCCCCATGTCGTCCTAACCCCCGTTATGTTTTGTCTCAAGTACTCTTCTCCATGTGTTTTAGTTTCCATCTTACTTAACCTGGGAATGTTGAACAGCTTCACTGACCAGCTACAAACACTTGCAAATTCTTCAACCTGGCATTGACTACTAAAGAGCGAACCGTTCGGCAGGAATATTTAATCAACAGCAACAATAACTTGACCTAAGGATTCCAGAACAGAGACTGCCTTGTAATGCTGTCAGCTGGTTTTCTTAAGGTGTGCCCCATCTTATCGAGCACCAGTAACTTCTGCTCTTCTCCCACTCCGTAGTTGTTCATCTGTTTTTTTGTGGAATACCATACCATTTCAATCCTTCTGTTCCATATATTGTTGTTGTTGTTATCCCATAGCTGCTGAGCAAGCCTGCTCTTGGCAACCCAATGCCATTCTTATATAGATACAGGTCTTCTTAAGTTGTTTCACTGCTCCGTACAGTGTGTTGGTAATTGTTAGCAGTGCTTGTAAGAATCTTTTCCTCATGTCCGCAAGCGTTGCACTCAATGAGTAGATGTCGAACTGTTTCATAAGGGTGAGAGCAATGTCTGCACAAGGGCAGGTGCTGGGCATTGATGCAGTTCTAGTGGCTATTGACTCTGGTATGACCTGTTTGGAACTGAAAGATGAGACTTTGACCTCTTCTATGTAGTTTATTTATGTCATCATGATTTTTGGCAATGACATTTCACTAAATGTACTGCGACACGTTGTTCCCATCGCCCACCTGTTCATCCAGATTCTGTAAACGTGTTCCATTCCACATAAGCACTCATTTGTGAAAAACCTGTACTTGTTTGCCAGTTTTTGTTTTTTGCCAAGTTACAACGCCATACTTCTTCTACTTCTGCGTACGCAGTCAGACAGTAACCATTATTTTTTCGAAAAAAGCGGCGGTCATCCTGAGGCTGTCGCCACTGCCATAGAGCTTGTCTTGCAGTTCCACTGGTGATGGCCACATCTGCTCTCTCTGATCCTGGTATGTCGGGCAGTTCTGCAGCAGATGTTCAGCGGTCATTTTACCAGTACCGCACGGGCATTCGTCGGTACACCCTAGCTTCAATTTGTTGAATAGGTGGTACCTCAGTCTATTGTGGCCAGTGCGAAGTCTGAAGACAACGAATTGCTCTCTTCGGTTCAACTGGTAATAGGCATCGTTTTTGGTGTAACCAGTATGTTCGGTTTCCCATTTGGTCATGTATCTGCAAAGCCATACAATAGTACTGACTTTACACTTATCATTGTTGGATATTGATTTTGTACATTTATACAGGGTGTACCACTTGCTTCTGGCCCCTAGTTTTTTTGTACATTTATACAGGGTGTACCACTTGCTTCTGGCCCCTAGTTTTTTTGTACATTTATACAGGGTGTACCACTTGCTTCTGGCCCCTAGTTTTTTTGTACATTTATACAGGGTGTACCACTTGCTTCTGGCCCCTAGTTTTTTTGTACATTTATACAGGGTGTACCACTTGCTCCTGGCCCCTAGTTTTTTTGTACATTTATACAGGGTGTACCACTTGCTTCTGGCCCCTAGTTTTTTTGTACATTTATACAGGGTGTACCACTTGCTTCTGGCCCCTAGTTTTTTTGTACATTTATACAGGGTGTACCACTTGCTTCTGGCCCCTAGTTTTCCCTTATAATTTTTAAACCACCAATGAATGTAATTCAATCAAATTTGACAGACATATCTAGGTGTGTGAGAAACATAACACTCATATTAAATGTTGAATAGTGTGTGCATATGAACATACAGTGAACCAGTTGGACGACAAGGAACTACATACTGGCTAATTTCATCAGGACGCAGCTATATCAAATGTTAGCATGCTGAAATTGCTTCTTTCATTGAAGATCATGTCATTTCTAAGTGGGTTTTTTTTGCATTTGCCTTATTTCTCAATTCCTCAAGGCGGTGTGCATTGCACTTTGGTTTTTATTTTGATCCTGTCAGCTCAGTGCATCTGACTTCAGCATATTATTATTATATTTTGATGTTATTTTTCAGGCAGAGGAAGACATTTTATCAGAGAAAATAGCAGAAATTAGTTTGTCTGAAGATGTTACTAACACAAGGTAATTTATTGACTTGGGGGAGATTAATCATTTTATTGAATAATAATGTTGTTGTTTAATGCCCACAATGAATGTGTTTATGCTTTTGTACGCCCTGAAAAGGGAGCCGCGTAGCGCAGTGGTTAGCGCGCTGGCTTCGCATCTGAGTGGTCCTGGGTTCATTCCCCAGTTGAGGCGGTAATGTTTTTTTCAGACCGCAATGGCTCCCGGGTCGACCCAGCCTTAAATGGGTACCGGTTCAGTCCGGGAAGTAAAACCGGCGAGGGAGAGAAGATGGCTACCGCCCTCATATAGCCGAGCCTTTGAAATGTGAGATTGCTAACACCTCACACCCCTACGGCAGTAATGCTATGGGATACTTTACTTTTACGCCCACATTAAGTGGCAGGTCTGTAGTAGCTTTACTCACACCCAAAGTGGGATGATGAATCTGGACCACAGACCTGCAGGCAGTTGTGCTATACTTGGCTTCAACTGCGTGACGTTCACTCCTAGGGGATTGCATTAATCTACATCTCATCGGCCAGATTGCCTTGAAAATAGCCTGTTTCCAGGGATGAGAGATAGTGGTCTTGGTCAGTATATTGTGCCTGTCACACCATCTTGGTTGGTATGCTGTGCCTGACCGTCACAGTTCGTCATTCAAATAATAAGCTAACTGAGACGTCTGAGACCTGCTGCATTGATGGGCCACATCCATGGCCCACTACTGCGGCACGGCTCCAGGCCTCGTTCAGAGCAGAGATGGAGGTTTCTATCTGCTGAATCCATACTGTCTGGGGACGGCCTTCTTCTGCGCCTCCAGCCAGTCAGGAGAAGTTCTTTAGCAATGAGGAGCCGATCTGGAATTAACTTGAAGGCAGGGGTTTCCTGGTCATGCCATATAATCTGACCACCTGACCTAAAACTTTATTGACTGTCCATATTTATCTGTATAAACTTAGCCCATCTAATAATATTTAAAGAACAGGCCCACTGCACCCCTACTGTGCTTGTTATTATAGGCTACAGAGAAAGGTTGTGGGAATTGTTTCGGTTATATCCTCAGAAGAGGCTCAAATACAATCCAGAACCACCATACTGTGAAGATGAAGAAGAAAGATGATAGCGAGGAAGGTCTAAAACTGCTCAGTGAAGACTCAAAGAAGAAGACATGTTGTCCTGAAAGTTGGGGTCAGGTTTGCTGGGCAATGACTAGTCCATTGGTCAAGGATGTAAGAAGATGAAGAGAGGAGGGCTGTGCATGGGGATGGCAAATTCAGCATGGAATTGATAACCTAACCATGTAGCTGAAAACAAGTATTTAGTTGACAATCTCATTATTGGGCTGATAACCTCATCGTGGGGTTGACTGGTGTTGGCAACCTCATCATGGGGTTGACTGGTGTTGGCAACCTCATCGTGGGGTTGACTGGTGCTGACAACCTCATCATTGGGCTGATAACTTCATCTTGGTCTGGCTTTACCAGTGGGTTGGCAACCTCAACGTGGGTTTGATTGGTGCTGACAACTTCACCAGTGGATTGGCAACCTCATCTTGGGGTTGATTGGTGCTGACAACTTCACCAGTGGATTGGTAACCTCATCATGGGGTTGACTGGTGCTGACAAATTCAACATGGGGTTGACTGATGCTGACAACCTCATCATGGGGTTGATTGGTGCTGACAAATTCAAATGGAGTTTACTGATGCTGACAAATTCAACATGGCGTTGACTGTGCTGACAACCTGACCATGGGACAGACAATCCCATATTGTAAAACAAAAAAACCATGAAAGCCAGTTTGGTTTTTACAGAAGTAGAGTTACTTGCATCATTTCTGACATTATGATTGGATTACATTGTTTTTCTCTTATTTTCTAGCTCCAAGAAACAGAGAAGAAAAGCCGCCAAAATGGAATCTGTTACGGTAATGACAGTAAGCAATTTCAGGATGTTAGAGAGAGAGAGATGAGAGGAATAAGTGTATTGGATGGAGAGAGAGAGACAAAGAGAAGAGTAAGAAGACAGTTCTTGTGTTTATTCATCAGGAAATCGCTGAGAAATGTCCTTTTCCTGCAATGGTTCGATAAGGTTACAAACAGTTATAGTTATGAGGAAAAGACTCCGAAAAAACGGCCTACCATGTCTAGAAAAGAGAATTCAGTTTAGTTCAGATGATCCCATAACCCATCAGGTCGTTGGGGCACACTTGAAGACACTCCCACAATCCCACGCATCTCTCTCTGTCTTCTGCTGCCAGTCGTGCCTCACCGTGACGAAGGTTTAATCAATCAGTGATGTTGTCTGCCCATCTCTTCCTTGGATGACCCCGCCCTCTCTTTCCTGGGACAGAACCATGCAGTATCAAATTTGTAATTCCGCTGGACCTCGTGACGTGTCCATACTAAGCCATCCTTTGCTATTTGATAGCTGTGAAAAGATCATCAAAAGGCCCAATTGCGTTTTCTACTCTTCGTCGTATTTCTAAGTTCGTGACATCATCCTTATATGTAACATTTAAGAGTCTTCTAAAGCACCTCGTTTCCATTGCATGTATTCTACACTGGATATCTGCAGTATTGGTCCAAGTCTCACAGGCATACACAAATATTGAGATCACCAATGAGAGCATTAGCCTAACTTTTATGCTGAGGGCGAGCCGCATATCTTACCATAAGGTTTCAAACGTGTAAGCGCCGCTGTTGTCTGTGCTATTCTGGCAACTATCTCAGGCTGCGAGCCCTCGTCACTGATCAGTGATCTCAGATACTTGAATCGGTGTACAACTTCGAGTTCCTGACCATTAGCTTTTATCACAGATGTAAACCCTTGCCGTGTTATTAGTCATCAGCTTTGTTTTCTCTGCATTTTTATCTCCGTGCCATAACTCTGTGCCGCTCTGTTCAATCTACTAATCAGCTCCTGGAGTTCAGTTTCCATGCCCGCCAGACAATCTATATCTGCAAATCGTAGGTTTGTAATCATCTTGTCATGTATTCTGACCGTACCAACATGTCCCTCCAGGACCGCCTCCATTATTCTTTCCAAGAATACATTGAAGAGTGTTGGAGAGAGTATACAACCCTGTCTCACCCCAACATACATTGAAGAGTGTTGGAGAGAGTATACAACCCTGTCTCACCCCAACAGACATTGAAGAGTGTTGGAGAGAGTATACAACCCTGTCTCACCCCAACATACATTGAAGAGTGTTGGAGAGAGTATACAACCCTGTCTCACCCCAACAGACATTGAAGAGTGTTGGAGAGAGTATACAACCCTGTCTCACCCCAACAGACATTGAAGAGTGTTGGAGAGAGTATACAACCCTGTCTCACCCCAACAGACATTGAAGAGTGTTGGAGAGAGTATACAACCCTGTCTCACCCCAACATACATTGAAGAGTGTTGGAGAGAGTATACAACCCTGTCTCACCCCAACATACATTGAAGAGTGTTGGAGAGAGTATACAACCCTGTCTCACCCCAACAGACATTGAAGAGTGTTGGAGAGAGTATACAACCCTGTCTCACCCCAACATACATTGAAGAGTGTTGGAGAGAGTATACAACCCTGTCTCACCCCAACAGACATTGAAGAGTGTTGGAGAGAGTATACAACCCTGTCTCACCCCAACAGACATTGAAGAGTGTTGTAGAGAGTATACAACCCTGTCTCACCCCAACAGACATTGAAGAGTGTTGGAGAGAGTATACAACCCTGTCTCACCCCAACAGACATTGAAGAGTGTTGGAGAGAGTATACAACCCTGTCTCACCCCAACAGACATTGAAGAGTGTTGGAGAGAGTATACAACCCTGTCTCACCCCAACAGACATTGAAGAGTGTTGGAGAGAGTATACAACCCTGTCTCACCCCAACAGACATTGAAGAGTGTTGGAGAGAGTATACAACCCTGTCTCACCCCAACAGACATTGAAGAGTGTTGGAGAGAGTATACAACCCTGTCTCACCCCAACAGACATTGAAGAGTGTTGGAGAGAGTATACAACCCTGTCTCACCCCAACAGACATTGAAGAGTGTTGGAGAGAGTATACAACTCTGTCTCACCCCAACAGACGTGAGAAACCATTCGCCTAGTATTCCGTCTACAGAAACTTGATGCATAAAGGTTCTCAATTAACTTTACAATATTACTATTGATCTTGTAATGCTTCATTGTTGTCTGTAGCGCTGCATGCCACACTCTGTCGAACGCTTTTTTTAAATCGATGAAGACATGATAAATGGGTTGTTGATACTTTAAGTATTTCTCATTAAACTCTGCAGATTAAATATCTGTTCAGTGGTACTTCTTCCGTTCGAAACCCAGCTTGCTCTTCGGCAATGATATTCTCTGCTTGTGGTTTTAATCTGTTGAGGATTATTCTTAAGAGAACTTTGCTAGGATGACTAATGAGGCTAATCGTTCTATAGTTCTGACACATCTTTAGGTTCCCTGATTTAGGCAGCAGTAAAACCATTGATTTCGTCCAGATGGTTGGCCACTCTCCTGTCCACCAGATTTTGTTACAGATCTAAGCCAAAACCTCAATTATTACCTCACCTCCCACTTGTAGGAGCTTTGCTGGTATATTATCCCCACCCACAGCTTTCCCCTTTTTTAGTGTCTTCACCGCTTCAGTGACTTCCTCTCTTGTTATCGGTTTATTCTCCTCTAACATATTCATTTCGGGGGCGATTGCATTTCCTGGGTCACTTAGACCTTCATGCTTATATAATTCAGAGCAGTACTCTGTCCAACGAGCCCGAATGTCTTGGGTTTTTGTGAGACATTTCCCTCTCTTATCCTGAATCGTTGCATTACAACCTTGTAAAGGTATTAATAGGTACTTGACTATTTTAAATACACACTTGGCATCATTTCTTCCCAGATTTCATTCGATATCCGAGCACTGAGCAGTTATCCATACTATCTTGGCCTTTTTCATCTTGGCCTTTATGTCTCCATTTATCTCTCTGTATTTCGTAATCCTATCCAGGGTATTCTTCAACCTCTTCATTAATCTTCTCTTGTCACATAACTCGAGTATTTCATTTGTAAACCATGCCTACTTCTTTACCCTTCGCTTCCTTAAGGTCTCAGTTGCTGTAGCTACCAATGCTGAATTCAGGGTCTCAGTTATCGTCTCAATATCTGTCTCTTCATTACGAACCAAGAGGGGTGCGAATCTTCCTCCCATCATCACTCCAAAAGCTTCCACTATCTCCGGGTGCTTCAGCTTCTCATGGTCAATTTTTAGTCTAGTTACCTCACAACTTTCTTAAGTCGGAGACACATGGTCATCATCACTAAGTCTTGGTCGCTCCCTATATCGGCTCCTGGGAAACTCCTCGTCCATGCACTATTGATGCTGGAGCTGAACCGCTTCTGGACCAGAATGTAGTCTATCTGACTATGCAGTGCATTATTTGAGCTGTGCCATGTCCACAGTCTCGACATTTTGTTTGGTTCTAGCGTATTCTCCGCCAGTAACTTGTTGTAGTGAGAAAATTCTAGGAGTTTCAATCCTCTATCTTACGTCTTCACCTTACTGTATGGTCCACAAGTGCCTTTCAAATCTCGCACCATGTCTTCACCAAATTTGGCATTCCAATCCCCCCTGTACCACCAGTATATCCTTCTTTGGTATCTCGTTCACAAGTGCCTGTAATTCCTCGCAGAAACTCTCTACCTCGCTTTCCTCATAATCTGAGATCGGTGCACAGCATTGTATAACCGTGATATTGAAGGGCGTGGCTTTGAGTTGTATGCTGAGCAAACGACTTGATACTGGTCGACATCCCAATACACAACTTGTTGTGTCTTTATGCACCAACATTTCGACTCCATATAGGTGTTTGTCAGATCTTCCACTATAATAAAACTTGTGACCCTCTTCAGTGATATGTTCTCAGAAATTCTTCCAGCGGGCCTCACATATGCCAAGCACATCACATCGATATTTATCCATCTCATGTGTCAGTTCTTTCATTTTTCCACATGCATTCAATGTTCTGAGATTGCAAGTACCCAAAGTGAAGTCACCTCTTCTGAGCCTTATGGTATCACCAGTTGCACACTTAACACCTCCACAATGGTGTGAGACAGCAGGCGCAGTCATTGTTAACCCGGGCTGTGACCGGGCCGGTATAATAGATTTTGATTGTGTCTTCATGTGTGAATCTTGGGCTTAGAATTTCTTGGCGGTACCCATCTCCTCTCTAAGCTGTGGTGGGCCAACATCTGCATCTGACCTGGAGGACCCCATCCTCCCAAGCGAGCCATTGCCTCATTAGCCTAAAGCCTCGCTGCTCTAGTTTCCCAGTGTGCACCTCGAGGAGCTGAGGTTGGCTTGTGAGTTCAGACTACTTGGCAGGCTACTAAATTTCACTTCACCCTTCCGAAGAAGAGCTAGCCGACCCAAACATCGCTGGATTGTGATGCCGAGCATGAACGCTTACACACAGTGAAGAATTCAAGGTGATTTAATACAGGTTTATAAGATAATCAAAGGGAAAGGATAAATTAAACTAACTATTTTTTTCAAAATACAGCAGCCTACAAGAACAATAAGGCACAGCCACAAATTAATTAAAGAGAGGTCCAGGAAATATTTTTTTAAGTCAGACAGGAGTGAATACTTGGGATGCATTGCCACTGGAAATAGAAGAGGCAGGGTCAATTAATGCATTCAAGAATATTTTTGTATGCACATAGTTATTTTTAGATCAAGTTAATGTAAATGAAACTGGTTGTATATAGACTGCATAATTTTCTAAGCCAGTATAAAGATGTTAAGTTCAGTGAAGTAGAAGCTTGTCAGAGAACAAACCAGTCAGGTGGAACAGGTAACCTTTAAAAGATTGTGACGTGGCTTTGTCACACTGCCAGCAACTCAAGCCAGTACACAGCCATACAATACGACTTACTTTACACTAATCATTTTTGGTTATTGATTTTGTACTTCAGAGTCATATTTGTTATATGGTATGATAATAAATGTTGATGTTTCCACGATATTTTGATGTTTTTCAGCCAGAGGAAGACATTTTATCAGAGAAAGCAGAAATTAATTTGTCTGAAGAAGTTACTAACACAAGGTAATTTATTGGTGTGTGAAGCTTTATTATTGTTGTTGAATACCTACATTTAGTAAGTTTAGTCTTTTGTGTGCCCTCACAGACAATCCCATATTGTAAAACAGCGAACCAAAGAAGCCAGTTTGGTTTATACAAAAGTAAAGTTACTTAGCATCATTTCTGACATTAGGGGATGGCATGGGCTAGTGGTTAAGTGACACGGCTCACAATCTGAAGGTGCTGGGTTCGATCCCCATCACAGCATCTGCCGTTATCCCGGGGAAGCAAACCCTTAGAAAATGCAGGAAGAAGCAGACCCTTACATAAAATGCATGCCAAAGTCGGATGCACTGGGCCGACAGGTGCAAAATAAAAATCGTAGTGCAACTTACGCCGCCTAGGAGAATAGAAAAATAAGATGAACGCAAAAAACGAACAAAAAAGTTGTGACATTATGATTGGATTACATAACTTTTCTTTTATTCTCTAGCTCCAAGAAACAGAGAAGAAAAGCCGCCAAAATGGAATCTGTTAAGGTAATGACAGGAAGCAAATATGGAAGTTGTTGTTGTTGTTGAATGTCCACAATGAGTGAGATTACTCTTTTGTGCGTCCCGAAAAGGACGTTGAGTGGTAGGTTGCAGGGACTTTCCTCAGATCCCGAGTGTGCTGATAAAGGTGGGCCAGGGTCTTTCAGGCGGTTGTGTTATGTGGCTTCATCTGCGCATCACTCAATACTACGGGATCATGTTGTCGTGCGCCGCCGCGCCCCCTCCCCCTCTTCTCTCTCCAACCTCATCAGCCAGGCTGCCATGAAATCAGCTGATTTCCAGGGAGACCTGTGCGGAAGTGAAGCGAGAGTTTTGGCTAGTATATTTTACCTGACCCTGACTAACACGTCCGATCAGTATGTTTTACCTGACCCTGACTAACACGTCCGATCAGTATGTTTTACCTGACCCTGACTAACACGTCCGATCAGTATGTTTTACCTGACCCTGACTAACACGTCCGATCAGTATGTTTTACCTGATCCTGACTAATACGTCCGATCAGTATGTTTTACCTGACCCTGACTAACACGTCCGATCAGTATATTTTACCTGACCCTGACTAACACGTCCGATCAGTATGTTTTGCCTGACCAGATGTTAGTCTTCTGTCCCTCAATCGTGGGAGAAAGATAAGTGTTTAGAGGGAGAGAGATAGGGGAATAAATGTTTTGGAAAGAGAGGAATAAGTGTACCAGAAGGGGAGAAATAGATGTCTGTGTGTGAGAGAGAGAAGTCAGAAAATAATACTCACGTTTATTCATCAATGAATCTCTGAAAAATGGTCTTGTCATACAATGGTTTGACAAGGTTCGAAATAGAATCTTGCAAGGGAACAAGTCAAAAGCAAGGGGAACAGGAAACATTAGAAAAATTGTGACATTATTTAGACATAATGCAATCAACGACCGTCTGTTGGATGAGGACATCAAAATAGATGAATCAGCAACACACAGACTGCAAAGTTTTGACATTAACTGACGTTTGAGCGGAGTGGATCATATGAGAGGATGGCGCAGGAGAGTTTACACCCAGTAAGCTACAGGGACCATCAGCATCCAGACCCTGCACCATTTGCTGAGAGACTGAGCACCTATGAGTATGCCCAGAGTGCAGTGACATTGATTCACAGAAACTACAAACATTTCAAGCCAGTACATAAACATATTTTATTTAGTTATTGATTTTATAAACACAAATGCCTGGAGTCAGTATTACCAGACAATCTGTCGTAGAAAACCTCATTGAGAAAAGAGACAAACGAAAGCCATTGAAAGAAAAAGGGAGAAAACTGCTAGGGGCAGGCCTGCTTGGAGAGGTTTGCTGCTGACCTATCCACCCCAAGGTGATAAGGTGAAGAAGAAGATTGAGTTTAGTTGAAAGTATAAATCTATAGACGTACATTATTATATTTTATTCAGTCAATTTTGGGGAGGAAGACTAACGTGTGGTCAGGCAACATATACTGTACAGACATGTTAGTCAGGGTCAAGCAAAACATACTGGCCAAGACCCTCACATCGGCTTCCTAGTAGCCCTCCCTTGAAACGGGCTGTTTTCATGGCAGCCTGGCTAACGAGGTGAGGGATCAACTTGATCTCCATAGTAGTGAGTGACACGCTGATGAAGCCAAGCATAGCAGACCCGCTTGGAGGACCCCAGTCCACCTTCACTAGCACGCTCGGGATGTGAGGAAAGCTACTGTAACCCACCACTTAACGTCCTTTTCAGGGCGCATAAAAGAGTAACCTACTTATTGTAGTCATTTGCAACCAACAATCCATTTTCAGTTAATTTTATTTTCTGGTCTCAGTCAACATCAAATACCATAATTCTTGCATATGAACATCGGTATGTCAGTCCATCAAAATAAATGCTACATGATGATGATGTCGCAGGACAGCTCAATAAGATTTTCTTATTCTTAGTCCTCAGTCGACCTGAACTTCTACAGGGGTAACTGCCCCTGTACAGGTCCCAGCTCTGGCATGATCTGGATGTAGCTGGGAGGATGATTTCCTGCTTAGCAGGCTAGGCTCAAGCAGCTTAATACTTTGCTGCATTGGGACAAGTGCCCCGGAGTGTGGTAACTAATGTGCGAATCCATCTTAATAGACTCAAACACTAGAGCAAAAAAGACCCGCAGCTTGTTAGGCGCCATCTATGCTGTTCTAAATAAACCACCTAACTATGGCCGGTGTTATGCTATGTGACACAGTCACCTCTTACAATACGCTCTCTGTGGGGTAGGGGTGCTATTCTTGTCCTTGTCATCCACAAAGACCCCGGCGGACCACTCGGGAAGTAAATCCAGATGGAATGTATCTTGAAAGCATGCAAACTTGTCAATATTATCTTCTTGAAAGAATTTTTCAAACCAGTTTATAAGCTTCTAAAACCACGTGGGCTAAGTGTCATTTCAGTGAAAATATTGGAATATTCCACAGAGCTCCTGTAAACCGGCTCAGAGGGCACCAGCACACAGTTTGAGAACCACTGTGTTAAACTGTTTGCAATAAATCAGGATATGCTCACAAGTTTTTTCCTACTAAATTGTGTGATCCTTTTTTTAAATTTTCTGCTGACTCAAAACATTGCTCCTACCAAATTTGTGCCAAAATTTAGATACGTGGGCAGTCCATAAAGAAACCGGACTTTTAAAACGGCACAGCAACTAAGTGAGGCAGAAAGCTAGTTACTGCTTGTATGTGTGACATAGATCTTCAGTCTAATAATAGCTGTATCACACAGCGACCGTTAGTCTTCAATGTTCACATGGTGAAATGATCTTGAAGAGCAACATGCTTGCGTAAAGTTCTGTTTCAAATTAGATAAAACGGGATCAAGACGCTGAGCAGCGCATGAGCTGCTGCAGTGGTCAGCGACCCATAGCTGACTGCTAGCGTCAGGGCCAGCGAAACGGAGCTGCCAAGACCCTTCTACGCCTCCACACGGTGATCCTGGATAACAGGCTGCAGCAGGGCAGACTGGCTAAGGAGAAGGGATCGAAGAGGGAATGCTATCCCGGTACTCAAAAAATGCTTGCTGAAGTCGGATGTGTTGGACCGAAAGTTACATATATCGCAGTCAAGCTGTAAATTACGACACAATGCATTCTGTTCTCTGGACTACATTCTGCTACTTAAGCCCTTTTAGGGTTTGGTAGCGGGAGATTGAGAACGAACGAAGCCAAGCCAAATTAGGTAAAACTTTATTGATGCTTTTCATAAGCTGAAACAAGCCAATGAGGACAATTATTCGAGCCGTACGCAAAGTCACGAATGGTACCATCGTTTCAAATCAGGAAAAACTTCCACAGAAGACAGTCACAAATCCGGACGGCCTTTCATGTTCATGGATGACAATCACATTGAGAAAGTGAGTTATGTGATTCGTGCAAATCAGTGCCTGACTGTACGTAAAGTGTCTGAGGGAGGTGGAATTTGTGAAAGTTAATGCCATATGATTTTTAAAACAATATTGAACATGTATCGTATTTGTGCCGGACCTGCTGACAAAAAGAGTACAGAGTCACAGTCAGTTACGTCCTATTGAATCATTTGAATGCTGACAGAAACATTCTGAAAAATGTCATAATTGATGATGAAATGGGTGTATGGATACGATTTTGAAACAAAAAAGACAATCATCACAATGTGTTAGAGCAGCATCGCCGCGACCGAAAAAGGCATGTCAGAGTCACTCAAATGTGAAGTTCTGATGATCACCATCTTTGATTGGAGGATCACCATTTATCATGAGTTTGTTCCACGCTATCAGGTGATCAATAAAGAGTATCACTTGGATGTCATGAGGTATTTGAGAGAAAGTACGTGAGCAAGGCCTGAAACAAGAACAAACAAAACTTGGACGCTGCACACGACAGCACACCTGCACACATGTCATTGCTTATTCGTGAATTTTTGACAAAGCGTGGGACGGCTGTGGGGCTGGATTTTTTTTTTCCCCAAAGTTGAAATCCACCTTTGAAGTCCACTATTTCAGAGCATAGAAGATATCGAACTAAATTCACTACAAGACATGCTTGCTGTCCCAGACAACGAGCTCAAAGACAAATTTTTTTTAATACATTGGGAGTGGTGTATCAACAGTGAAGGGAACTATTTTAAAAAAGACAAGTTTGAATCAATTTTAAGTCAAAGAAAAAAAACAAATTATTTTTTTTAAGATGGTTTGTTTTTTGGGACTGCCTCATAAATTTTTTTACCTTAAATCATTTTACAACTGCTACTATTTGCTGAGTCGTTGTATGTGTATGTGTGTAAACCAAATGTTCATTGGTGTTCTTATGATTTGTTCAGTTTATTTCATTTGCGTTCTTTGTTTCTGATGCCGCCTTTCGGTTCTAACATAGATTTAATTTTGTTTTTGTTCCAACGCAATATCTGAGCTTTACTTTTTAATGTTGTTATCAACTTGTTTTATGTATTTGTATTTTAAAGATATTGGCTCCATCACTGCATTTAGTGTTTTGTAAAATATTACACCATCTTGTTCAAAACTGATGACATTATTAATACAATTTTCCTAGAATGGACATCTGAAAAAAGAAGCTGAAAAGAGTACCAATAATGTGGATCATAAATTGAATGGCAGTGTCAATGGACATATAACAGAAAGCCAAGCCACAGAGGAGAAAGCAGCAGCCATAAAGGAGATTACAGCAGCCACAGAGGAGAAGGATGTAACCACAGAGGAGAATACAGCAGCCACAGAGGAGAAAGCAGCAGGGAACTCTAAGGAGGCTGAACAAGTTAACTCTAATTATGATCTGGGAGAGGAAGGCGGAAAGACCAAGGGGAAGAATAAAACTCAAAAGGTGAGGATAATTTATAACCTTCAAACAAATATAAATTGTGCAAACATAATTTTATGTGGATACATGTTTTTTTACGTTCAGGATCTTTGGTCATGCTATATATGCAGGCCAGTCGCCATGATGAAGTCTGTAGTCTTCACCAGGTCAGAGTGCCTGTCCCACAACTTTTGTCTTTGCTTTGCTTCGCACCCTCTGGCCAGGTTCGGCTTCTAATTTTCTTATAGAGTGGACATTCCTGTAGAATGTGTTCAGAGTTCTGATCTACATGGACACTCATCGGTGTGTGAGATCTTTAGTCGGTATATATGTTCTTGTAGTCTGCAGTGTCCAGTTCTCAGGCGAAATAAGGTAGTTTGTTGGTTTCTTTTCAGTTGGTGAATTGGGTCTGGTCTACTGATTATGTTTCTGTCTTCCCTCCATTGGTGTATATACTCATTTCTGATTATGTTCTTGTCTTCCCTCCATTGGTGTATATACTCATTTCTGATTATGTTTCTGTCTTCCCTCCATTGGTGTATATACTCATTTCTGATTATGTTCTTGTCTTCCCTCCATTGGTGTATATACTCATTTCTGATTATGTTCTTGTCTTCCCTCCATTGGTGTATATACTCATTTCTGATAATGTTCTTGATCTCTCTTTATGGTACTCGATTATTAAATTGTGCCTTTTTACTGCCATCTTTTTCTAGAGCATCAGCTCTCTCGTTTCCTGTGATTCTGCAGTTGAAGGGTAGCCATCAGAGTATTATTGTTGAGGATCTCTAGATTTTTCCTAGCTCTGCTCCGATTTCTGATAGCAGTTCGTTTTTTGTTTTCTGTATTGCCTCTATTAAATATCTGCAGTCTGTGAAAATAACTATTTTTGTTGATAGTTGCCTTTCTGTCTTAAATACAAATTTGAGGAGTTGGAACATCTACAGCTGTTCCATCCTTTCTTCTCCTTCTAACAGTTCCAATTTCTGTTGGGTTGTGTTAGTTGGATATAAAATTTACAGGTCTTTGGTCCATCCAGACAAGGCATACAATGTTGTTATGGCAAATAAATTCTGAATGACCCCTGTCCATTTTCTTCTTTCCTGCCAGTACTTTTGGATAAAATTTCCTATTCGTCATTGCTGTACCTACAGCAAGTGTACAATCAGTGTACAGCTTGTCAAAGAGAGTTACACTGTTGTAGAATCTGTCCATAACAACAATATGGTTTTTGTTGACCAAATTCCCAGAAGTTCAAATTCTAATAACGACGCTACCAACAACACCAAGATCTGGAATAATATTGTCTGCTTTTCCAGTGTAGATTTACAGATTCAGAATATATCCAGAGCTTGCTTCACAAGCCATGTAAGCCTTTATTCTCCACTTTATGGGCTTTGACTTGATATACTGTTTGAAGGTACCTACTCTTCGAGGGGATCGTACCTTCGTCTAAGCTCACGTGCTGTGAAGGCGAATAATAGTGCCAAAATTTTGGTAGCAACACATCCAACATAGGCCTTACTTTGTAAAGGTTATCTGCTTTATCCAAAGCCGGGTCCTCCTTATCAACAAGATGACGAAAAGTCCAGAGAGCAAGGAAGCGATCACGGTCCATCACAGTGCGGAAACCAGGAGTATGAGACACGAAGTTAGCAGACGAGCTAGACCAGTACTCCTCGTAACGTGGTTTACTCACACTGTGTTCCATTTGAAGACGCAGTCCAAAGAATACTTTCATCTCTGGCACTACTACACTTTTAACATTTTTGGCATAGTAGCTAGTTGGTTTCTTGCTTCTCACCTGCTCAGCGCGTTGAGTTTGTCTGCTCATACAAATTGTGCCAGAAATCATTATCCAGGAAAAGTTCCAAAAATTCACTGGCTTTACTTTCTGGATTAATAGTTTCTGGAATGTTCTTAGGGCCTATCTGCTCCATAAATGTTGTGTCTACTGCAGACACAAGTCTAAATATATTTATTGGAGACCAACCTGCATCAAATTTACTAGAGACTCTACCTGGGAGACGCCCCCTTCCACGCCCCTGTAAAACAGCCTGATCGCCAGAAAAATCAGGAACAGGGTAAGATGTAGCTTCATCAGAGTCTAATGAACACATGTTATCACTCAAATGATCATCTGATTCAACTTAGATTATCAGTTTCAGAATAGTTGCTATCTAAATCTAATTCATCGTCCTCCGAATCATTGAGAACAATCTCGACAGCTTGTTCCATTGTAAGTCTTTTAGAACGCTCATTTACTGGTTTTTCTGCATGTCTTTTCATCGTGAAAATATTGTAAAAATTTGTCGCAATGTGATCAGTTTATGGGCGCCACCATTTTGAAGTAACATTCCATAAGTAGTATGCAAATTCTGCCGTGTCTATCCATACTATGCTCGTTCTTATAAGATACGTGTGCTTTACCAGCAAACTGGTGACTCGGGGCGCGGGTTATGTACACACACACCGGTTCATCGGGATCACGGGTTCTTCTTCTTCGTCGTACGCAGTCAGACATCAACCTTAATTTTTTCAACAAAAAAAGCCGTCATCCTGAGGCTGTCGACACTGCCATAGAGCTTGTCTAGTGTTGCCACTGGGGATGGCCACATCTGCTCTCTCTGATCCTCATATGTCGGGCAGTTTTGCAGCAAATGCTCAGCGATCATTTTACCGGTACCACACGGGCATTCGTCAGTGCCACCTATCTTCAATTTGTTGAATAGGTGGTACCTCAGTCTATTGTGGCCAGTGCGAAGTCTGAAGACCACGACCTGCTCTCTTCTGTTCAACTGGTAATAGGCATCGTTTTTTTGTGTAGCCAGTATGTTCGGTTTCCCATTTGGTCATGTATCTAGCTCTAATAAGCCGTTTTGACTCTTCGTATGTCATACTAGTATCTGGTTGTGGTAGTTTTGCACCTTCTTTTGCCAGTCTGTCTGGCACCCACTGTACCACTACCCTTTTTGGTGCGGACTGCTGGCATAGTTGACAGAGTACTGCTCTTAAGTCATTAAGTTCAGTATTTTTCTGGCTTTTTAGTGCTGTGACTACGGCCAGGGCATCTGTAAGCAGGACTATATGGCTTTCATTCCTTTTACCTGTCACCATTTCTTCCATTGCCGCTCTCAGTGCCTCTGCCTCCGCTCTGAAATTGCTTGAGTATTTTCCAGTAGGATCACTGGTTCAAAGGGTTAAGTATTCTCTGTGTGCACAGGAAGGCCATAGAGTCTGCTCCGAGGTTTTTGGACAACTTGCCTGTTGGAAAAGCCTCTATTGTTATATTTCCACTTTACACAAATGCTGTAATGATAGTTTTTATTTATTTATTTTTACTTTAGTTGATCCATAAAAATTACTTTTCTAATTTTTATTTTTCATTTGTTTTTGTTTTTTCAATTCCAGAAAAATTATTTTTCTTAAAACAACAATAATTCAAATTATTTGAGTTTCCCCTTTCTGTTCTGCAGGTTAAAGAAACCTTCAGATGTAATGTTTGTCAACAAGGATACCCAACCAGAAATAAACTGTTTGATCACATAAAGCAGACAGGCCATGCCGTTCGGTTGGAGAACAGTGGTGGGGCTGCGGACGTCGAGGAAGAGGAGAGAGGCAAAAAAGGAAAAAGAAGGAACAGAAGATGATGTTTGTTGTATATTTTCCGTATTTTAAATGTTAGCATAAACATGCATAGTTTATACATTTCAGGTTGAAAGCTTGTTTCAAGCAGTTGGCTAGATTACGAAGCAATTATTGTGTTGTAGTAAGGGCTTACAATGACAAACACAACACACTCAACTCAAGAAAAGGAACTTGGACCAATAATACTAATTTAATTTTTGGTCGTCTCAGTCACTCCTCTTCTACCCCTAGGGGTGTAGAGGCATTTTTCTACATACTTATTGAGTGTGCTGACAAATGGGTTATTGACTTGTTGTGGCTGCATGATGGAGAGACCTCCTCCTTTAGCCCTTCATTCAGGCCACTATTGAGTAGGAATTTTGGTACCTTTAGAATTTTTGTCTAGACCGAGCCTGGATTTTCTCATTTCAACTGCCACAGGATTTTTTTATGTGCGGACAAGGACCTACAAGTTTATTGTCTATCTCCGATAGAACTGGGTGCTGATCTCACCTCCATTGAGGCTAGAGTGCGCTTGAAACTTACAGAACTTGAACACCCACTGTTCCACGCCTTTTGTTTCAGCACCTTACTTTTCAGCGATAGCAAACCTCACCCCTATTGTATTTTCTTTCTCCCATTTATCTTAAATATATTTTGCTAATTCTGATGGCATTACAAAGTATCTGACCATAAGTCTTTACAACTCAAATTTATGTGGCTGGTATACAAAAAACCTCATGTATGTATGTTCATTTGAGTTCCATGTTTGGCTTGGCTTGGCTTCGTTTGTTCTCAATCTGCCGTTACCAAACCCTGAAAGGATTTAAGTAGCAGAATGTAGTCCAGAGAACGGAATGTGTTGTGTCGTAGTTTACAGCTTGACTGCGATATTTGCACCTTTCGGTCCAACACATCCGACTTCAGCAAGCATTTTTTTAGTACCGGGTTAGCATTCCCTCTTCGATTCCTTCTCCTTAGCCAGTTTGCCCTGCTGCAGCCTGTTATCCAGGATCACCACGTGGAAGTGTAGAAGGGTCTTGGCAGTTCTAGATCGCTGGCCCTGACGCTAGCAGTCAGCTATGAGTCGCTGATCACTGCAGCTCATGCGCTGCTCAGCATCTTGATCCCAAGTTCCATGTTTGACATGACAAGTTTATATGGTACTGTGTAAATTTATTCTATCGAATCCCCGTAATAACATAAATAAACTGAGACCTCATAAATGAAGTCTTCAACGCTTCATCTCTGATGGCAGTGTCCGCTTTGGGACTACTTTCACTGGCAAATATTTATTGTACGATATCACTGCGCTCTGGGCAGGTGCATCAGTTACTCTTCTGTTACTCGGGGTGTAAAGAAGTCTTTGCAAATACTTCCAGTCAAGTGTGCAGGCAAACAGGTGATTGGCCTGTTGTGTCTTTGCCTGATGATGGCGCCACTTTATTTTAATCTTCATGCAGCCACTATTTGGTAGGTAGTTAGCTACCTTTTGGTAGGTAGTTAGCTACCTTTTGGTAGGTAGTTAGCTACATTTTTGGTGGGTATTTAGCTACCTTTTGGTAAGTATTTAGCTACCTTTACAATTTGGGCCTAAACAGCGGATAACTGGGTGCTCTTCCCAATTTTCAACTGCTTAAGGTTCTTTAACATGCACAGCGTACACACAACATCAAAGGCATACCCTCCGGTGGATTCTAGGACATGTAGAAAAAACAGGCAATGAGAAAGTAGACAAGACTAGCAAAACTATGAACAAGCATGGTTCAAATAAACACACCAGTAAACAAGCAGACAGCAAAACAAATACTTCAAAACAACTTCAAAGAGGAATGGCTGAACCGATGGATGGAAGGGCATGCCATGTATAAAGAAATGACACACTTAAACAAAAATGACAACATCAACAAACTGCAATGCAGGGAGTAGATAATAATCTTACAACTTAGGATACAACACATCAGACTTAAATACATAAACAAGTTAGACCCTGTACACAAACCTAACTGCCACAACTGCCCCCACCCATACAAAACAGTGCAACATATACTGCTCGCTTGTCCAGGGCTTGCCACATACAAAAGAACAGTTATTGCCGGGCAACCCAACAATCATCAATACCTTGTACAGCTCCACTCACCAGCTACAAAACACCTGCACATTTTTCAGTTCGGCATTGACTGGGAAAGAGCAAACAGCTCTGCAGACCTAGTTAATCAACAACATGAACAGTGGGTACATGAACCCTCTGAGTTTATCGTCCATCTCCAATAGGACTTGGCAGCTTGATGTCACCTCTCTTGAGACCAGGGCACACTTGAAACTTGTGAGGTTCAAACACACCACCATTTCATGCTCTTGTTCATTTCTTGAGAAACAAGAGTCGTACCTATAGCTATAGCTACACTAGATGCAAACATGCAGTCTATATCAGCAGAAGACAGAAGATAGACATGTGGATGGTCTTTGTAGTGTGCTGGCTGCATACTCCTGCTCCATCTTGTCAGGCATACCTTCCATCTCATGATTCTTCTTCGATCAACTGAAGCTATGATTCTAGCCCGGTGAGGTTCACAAAGGAGACTGCATTTCAGATCTTCACCTGTCCCGAACAGCTTTTTGAGCATGGCTACTCCCCTGAGCTAGACTGCCTCTCTTTTGTCTGCATAAGTGAGGTAGCCCTGTAGAATATGTTCTTGTGTTTGCTTGGGTGCTCATCAATCGCACGAGGGGGTGTCTCTAAGACCTATTATGTGGATATGGGCCTTGAGTCTGATGATCTTTGTCTGCCCATCTCTGACAAGTTTCTCAATGCTCTCATTTTCTGGCTTGTATTCTACGTGCTGGGTTTCTTTATTCCATCCTCATGGATCGTTTGATGAGTGTCTTTACATCTTTATAGCTCTGGATGGCGAATCTGTGTGCCACCACTTCCAGCTTTTACGAGCTCATCTACTTTCTCCTTCCAAGGATCCCATAGTATGACTTACTTACTTAGTCGCTCCTCTTCTACTGTAAGGTGTAGAGGCTTGCCAAAGAGAACGCCACACTGCTCTATCCGCCGTCTTTTTCCTGGCCTCTTTCCAATCCAGCCCTCTATCACTTAGGGACTGTCGTATGTTGTCTTCCCAACGTACTTTGGGACCTCCTCGGGGTCTGCGTCCTTGACTTTTGATCTCCCATGACCGCTTTGGCATTCGATCTTCTTCCATTCTACAGACATGGCCAAACCACTGTAGTTGGGACTGCTCCACTCGTGTCTGCAGGGGTTGAACTTCAAGATTGCTACGTATTGTCTGGTTACGGATCTTGTCCCTTTTCGTCACCTGAACCGCCTTTCTTAGGTACCTCATTTCTGAAGTTTGTAATTGCCTTTCTTGGGCTGTAGTCATTGCCCATGACTCACATCCATATGTCAGGACAGGCACATAGGTCGAGCAGTATACATCCATCTTTGTTTTCCTGCTTATTTCTCTTCTACTGAGGAAACCTCTGTTTATTGCATGGAACAGTCTACCTGCTGCTGCCCTTCGTGCAGTTAACTCCTCTTTGATTCCTCCCCTGCTGTCTATTACCACTCCTAGATATTTAAAGTTGCTGACCTGCTCTAGTGCTCGTGTTCCCAGAGTTATCTGATGTCTCTTTTCATCTCTGGCGATCACCATGGTTTTTGTATTGGAGTTGCTGATGTGCATTCCTCTCTTCTTCAACTCTTCTTCCCAGACCTGCAAGTTGATCTGGAGATGTGCTTCAGTTTTCGTGATCAGGGCCACATCGTCTGCAAATGCTAGTTCCGATATGTAACTTGGTCTCATCTTCCAGTACCCTACTTCAGACTTTTTTGTCTGTTCCTTGCAGGCTTTGATGACTTCATCCATGAGGAATATAAAAAGGTATGGTGATAGAATGTCCCCCTGTCTTACTCCGTTAGTGGTCTTGAACTCTCCTGACTTTTGATTTGATGTCCGCACATAATTTCTGCATGTTTTATAGAAACTCTGTATGGCAGAGATCAGGGGTCCTGGGACGTTCTTCCTTGTCAGGCACTCCCAGAGTTTGTCCCAAGGAACTTTATCAAATGCTTTCTTCAAATCCAAAAAGCAGAGATGCATCTCTTTATCATATTCAAGTGCCTTTTCACTTAGCTGTCTGAGTGTAAAGATAAGGTCTTGAGTACTTCTGTTTGCCCTAAACCCACATTGAGTTTCATCCATGTTTGGCTCTGCTAGACCTCTTAATCGCCGTTCTAGAATCCTAGAGTAGACTTTCCCGGGGACACTGAGAAGGGAAATACCTCTGTGATTTTCACATTGTCGATTGTCGCCCTTTTTAAATATTGGTATTATTATTGCAACCTCCCAGTCTCTTGGTATCTTCTTGTGGCGCCAAGCTGCCTTGAGAATCTTCATGAATAGCATCTCTCCTGCCGTTCCCATGTATTTAACTATTTCTGGTGTTATACCATCATGTCCTTCTGCTTTACCAATCTTAATTTTCTCCAATGCTGCCTTTAGCTCTTCCATTGTGATATTATCGTTTCCCTCCATGGCTCCCTCTTCTTGAATTGGGACTGTTACTTCAAGAGCTTGGTTTTCCTCCACTCCAAGGAGATCTGAGAAATATTCTTTCCATCTGTTCATTATCTCTTCTGGGGCAGTCAACAGCGCACCTTGTTTATCTTTAACAAATTTCAGGGGGCATTCTTTTTCCTTCCTCATGTTCTTTAAGGTCTTGTAGAACAGTTTCTGGTTTTCTCCAGCATTATTTTCCAGTTTCTCTCCAAATTCTTCCCAGGATTTCTGTTTGGCCTTGAGCACGGTCTTCTTTGCTTCTGTTCTAAAATTTACATATTCTTTATATTTCTTTGTTTGTTCTTCTGTATTCCTAGCCCCTAGGTAATGCTTCCATGCCTTTTTCTTTTCTCGTATTATTATTTTCACTTTTTCTGTCCACCATGGTGTACTTTTTCTCTTCCACCCTTCTTTGGTTTGACCGCATGCCTCTGATGCAGCCTCTTTGAGGATGTCTTTGAATTTTACCCAAAGCATTGCCATATCTTCTTCAGATTCCTCTATCCTTTGTATTATTGTTGTTATGAGCCCTTGGCATATCCTCTTAACATCTGGTTCTCGTAGTTTGTAAGCCTTAATTTTATTTTCTCCTTGTGTATTATGTTTCATGCTTGCTGATGGGTGTTGCCTAGCTGGATAGTGTTTTTCAATTTCTCTCTTTATTTTAACTAGGTAGTGGTCGCTTCCTATCTCTGGTCCTCTGAACACTCTAGCATCCTTTACATACTTGAAATCAGTTTTCCTCACTATTGCATAGTCAATTATGGATTTTTCATTTCTTGCCGGCTCACATCTTGTGTAGGCATGGATACGCTTGTCTGGAAACCTTGTATTTGTAATAACAAGGTTTTGTTCTCTGCAGAATCTGAGCAGTCGTTTTCCATTGTCATTTAAGACATCTTCTCCATACCTACCGATCATCCCATCTAGAATAGTCGTTTCCAACTCTTGTGTTGAAGTCTCCAAGGAGAAGTATTTCATTATGGCAATCGTCAATGACGAAGGAGCTCATAAAATTCATCTTTTATGTCAGTGCTCTCATCTTCGTTTGGTGCATACACAGTGACGATATCCATTTGACTATCCTCCTCTTGTAGACTTGGAACCATCAGTCGTTCTGAAATGAACTTACATCCTTTAATGTTTGCTTTGCTGTTACCATTCACTATACAACCAACCTCTGCCCTGGCTCGTTCACTCATGGGAAATCCGCTGTAGTATAGCATGTTGCCATCATGGTCCAGAACGCCCTGTCCCTTTTTCTTTATTTCTGTAAGTGCCAGGACTGTCAATTTTGCTCTCTTCATCTCCTCTGTTAGTTCTTGTTCTGTTCCGTTTATACTTCGTACATTCCATGTTCCGTAAATAGTGGTCCTTATTTCTCGCCTGTTCGTCGCCGTTGAGGTCAGTCCGGTTTTCTCTGTGTTTTGACTTGTAATCGTTGTTTTAAGACAAAAAGGTGATTAGCCTGTTGTGTCTTTGCATGGTGGAGGGGCTGCCTCCTTACAGCCTCCATGCCTGCCGACCCGTTTTTTTCCACGGCTGCTAATTCGCAGCTAACCTCCAAATTAGAAGGCCTTTCAGCAATCCGCAACCCTGCTGACGCGCCTGGTAGGAGGTAGGTAGGTGCCTCCCCCAGGCCCATAGTATGACAAGATTTGTTTTTTGAGACAGCAACCCAAAGTTATATTTTATTTAGTTTGAGAGTATCTTTTTGGGGGTTTGAGATAGCTTGGAGTACGCCCCTTAAGTCTGTTAGAATGACTTCATGATTCAAAATTCTCAATAAAGAAGAAGTAATAGTCATAATATAAGGACACAAGAAATGACAGGAAGAACACCCCAAATACACCGCAGATGATGGATACTACCAGCTCATCCCAAATACACCGCAGATGATGGATACTACCAGCTCATCCCAAATACACCGCAGATGATGGATACTACCAGCTCATCCCAAATACACCACAGATGATGGATACTACCAGCTCATCCCAAATATACCGCAGATGATGGATACTACCAGCTCATCCCAAATACCACACAGATGATGGATACTACCAGCTCATCCCAAATACCACACAGATGATGGATACTACCAGCTCATCCCAAATACCACACAGATGATGGATACTACCAGCTCATCCCAAATACTACACAGATGATGGATACTACCAGCTCATCCCAAATACCACACAGATGATGGATACTACCAGCTCATCCCAAATACCACACAGATGATGGATACTACCAGCTCATCCCAAATACCACACAGATGATGGATACTACCAGCTCATCCCAAATACCACACAGATGATGGATACTACCAGCTCATCCCAAATACCACACAGATGATGGATACTACCAGCTCATCCCAAATACCACACAGATGATGGATACTACCAGCTCATCCCAAATACCACCCCCATGATGGATACTACCAGCTCATCCCAAATACCACACAGATGATGGATACTACCAGCTCATCCCAAATACCACACAGATGATGGATACTACCAGCTCATCCCAAATACCACACAGATGATGGATACTACCAGCTCATCCCAAATACCACACAGATGATGGATACTACCAGCTCATCCCAAATACCACACAGATGATGGATACTACCAGCTCATCCCAAATACCACACAGATGATGGATACTACCAGCTCATCCCAAATACCACACAGATGATGGATACTACCAGCTCATCCCAAATACCACCCCCATGATGGATACTACCAGCTCATCCCAAATACCACACAGATGATGGATACTACCAGCTCATCCCAAATACCACACAGATGATGGATACTACCAGCTCATCCCAAATACCACACAGATGATGGATACTACCAGCTCATCCCAAATACCACACAGATGATGGATACTACCAGCTCATCCCAAATACACCGCAGATGATGGATACTACCAGCTCATCCCAAATACACCGCAGATGATGGATACTACCAGCTCATCCCAAATACCACATAGATGATGGATACTACCAGCTCATCCCAAATACACCGCAGATGATGGATACTACCAGCTATCCAGAAAAAGACGAAGTTAAACCACATCTCCGAACATGTCACAACAAAATTAAACACCTCCTGTACACCAAATTAAAGATATGTACCCCCAACCTATGTTACTGTGGTCTGGCAAACATGACAGCAGAACATGTACTTAAGGACCACTCCCAGCACGCAGATCTCAGAAGGAGAATGTGGTATGTGCCGACTCCCCTCGAGAATAAACTGTATGGCCCTGAAAAAGACGGCAGAATTTATTGAAGAATCCGGAGTCCCAGTGAGCCATGATCACAGAAGGAGAATATTCCAAATTCATGCAGTCTGGGGATCACTGATTTATCTGTATCATCCAGCAATTGAGTGGTTTCAGTATATATCCATATCCAAATGTATCCTCTCTGGATGCTTTTGAAGCCAACATATCAGTTGTTTTCACTGCCATGAACTCCAACATGACCTGGATATTAGGACCACACAATTGACTCAAGATCTGAAGCATCTATGTAATCCTCCATGATGCATGTAATCCACCATGATACATGTAATCCTAAATGGTGCATGTAATCCTCTATGATACATATAATCCTCCATGATGCATGTAATCTTCCATGATGCATGTAATCCTTTATGATGCATGTAATCCTCCATGATACATGTAATCCTCCATGATGCATGTAATCCTCCATGATATCCTCCATGATACATTTAATCATCCAAAGTGCAGTGATCCTTCAGGTGCATGTAATCCTCTATGATGCATGTAATCCTCCATGATGCATTTAATCATCCAAAGTGCAGTGATCCTTCAGGTGCATGTAATCCTCTATGATGCATGTAATCCTCCATGATACATTTAATCATCCAAAGTGCAGTGATCCTTCAGGTGCATGTAATCCTCTATGATGCATGTAATCCTCCATGATACATTTAATCATCCAAAGTGCAGTGATCCTTCAGGTGCATGTAATCCTCTATGATGCATGTAATCCTCCATGATACATTTAATCATCCAAAGTGCAGTGATCCTTCAGGTGCATGTAATCCTCTCTCTCTTCTCTCTCTTATGAACTATTACTAGTCACTATAATTATTTAATCCACATTAAATATAACTCATAGAACAGACTTCATTATACCTGGGTGCCTCCATGTGTTCAGTTCCTTTCATTACCACAAGTGCCAACAATGGAGCATAAACTACGACAGCCCCAAATTTTGTGTTTAACTTTGTCAGGTTCCCCATTTACAGCTGGATCAACAGAGAGAAGTGGCCATACCATGAAAAAAACTCACAATGTTCTCTAAATCTGGTGCCATGGGATTGTAAACCATGGTCACAATGTCTAGACCAGTGACTCCTGACCTTTTTACACTTGCGGACCTGTGAAAACAGACAGGAAAAATTAGTTCACAGACCAGTGAAAATAGCAACAGTTGTTCGCGGAGCGGTGAAAATAGAAAAATATTGTTCACGGATCGGTGAAAATAGTAAAAATAATTTGTGGACCGCTCAGGCAGAAAAAAATCACATTATTTATATAGTATTTTGTCTATTAGTTGTTATAGCTAATATTATAAAATGAAAATTCTATAGCCATTTAAAATAACCAAGGGGAACTGAGACACTAGTCCAGACAGGCACAACATACTGGCCAGGTGGTTGGAATCATTGGTCTAGTCCATATACTACCCCATCACAGTATAAACTAATTTGTATTGGAATTTGTTTTTGCCATCAAAGTTACTGAGTTCATCACTCTTGGCATTTTTTTGGTAGCAGGTTACAGTGGCTCATCTTCATTCCTGAGGCGGACCTGGGTAGTCTTAGCTGTAGTGCATCGCAAGGCTCCTCAGTAAGTTTATTACTATGGGGATCCTGCCGAAGACGGATGTGTCAGACCAAAAGGTGCAAATATCGCAGTCAAGACAACACATTCCGTTCTCCGGACTATTTCCTGCTACTTGCAAAGACCTGTTCAGGGCTTGGTATTTGAAGATTGAGAACGAATGCAGAAGAAGAAGAACTGTGGGGATCACAGTGTCGATACCCACAGACTGCTGTCACACAGCTTCAGTCGAGTAGAATGGTGAGGATAACAGGTGAAGGTCTTGGTCATTATGTTTCTTAACTCAACATCTTTATACTGGTTTAGAAAACTGCAAGGTCTGTATACAACCCGTTTTTTTTTTTACATTTCCTTGATCTAAAAACTATGTGAATTGAATCTATTCTTGTATGCATTAATTGACTCTGCCTCCACTATTTCTTGTGGCAATGCATTCCAAGCATTCACCACTCTATGACTAAACAAATATTTCTTAATATCCAATCTGGACTTTTTTTAAACTAATTTTTAGGTATGCCCTTGTTATAGTCTAATGTATCCTTTCCGTTGTTATCTTATAAACCTGTATTGTCACCTGACTCTCATCTAACTCTTCATTCCTTTTCCACTGGGATTAAAGGCTTCAGTAAATCTGATTATGTCATGTAACCATATAACACCTCAACAACAACATAGAACTGTGAATATTATAGTCAATAAAATGAAACGGCACAAATAATTTTGTCTGCTTTATATTTATTATATTTTTCTCATGAGTCATATCGAGATTCCTGAGGGTGGAGCCTGGTATGGTTACGTTATCTGCGTAGTCAAAGTCAGTTACACATTGCTGTCCGATGGCGAGTCCAGGGCTGTACACCTTCAACTGACCGAGGATCCAGTTCATGGTGCGGCAGAACAATGTTGGGGCAAGGACATACAAAGGGGCTTGTCATAAGTCTTTACCCTGACCATGGAATAGGAGGAGAAATTTGGCACAGTGCTTATTCCTTCTCAATGTAGAAACCACCTGAAATTATACATTTCTGTCTTCTCTGCGTGACCTTGAAAAGACCTTCAGAATAAAGTCATCTATTTTTCTAACTAAACCAGTTATCACAAGCCAGTATGACATCTTCGTCACAAATGATTTCTCTTCAGCTGTTTTTTTAAATTTTGGTAAACCAAAAAAATCTGATGTAGCTAAATCCGGAGAATATGGGGTTGTGGAAGAATTTAAATATTCAAATCGTTAGCTGTTTGCAGCACAAGCCTTGCTTTATGAGAGGGCGCGTTGTCTTGAAGCAAAGGCAGAATTAGAGTCCGCGCTATCCCTCGTTTTCTGGTCATAGTCTTTCTTAGTTTGGTAAGGAGATCTGCATAATATTGCCCATTAACCGTGTTGCCATGAAGCAGGTAATCTTTCAATATGACACCTTTGGCGTCCCAAAAAACAGCCAGCATCACTTTTCTTGCAGATTTCTGTGCTCTTGGCTTGACATGTGTTGGTGAGCTCGTGGTTTTCCACTGCATGCTGACAATTTTGGATTTTGTGTCATAATGGTGAACCCAAGCCTCATCTACTGTCACCATGATCGGCAACATATTTTTCAGTCGCCACATTTTGAGCAACTGGCCACAGCAATCAACCCTAGTTTGTTTCTGTTCACATGTCAGCAGATTCGGGACCCAGCTGGCACACACTTTTCTCATGTTCAGTCTGTTGTGTAGAATTCTAAAAACTACTTTCATTCAGTTTTTGCTGACCTAGATATCTCTGCAATTGTCATTTTCCTATCCTGGTCAACGATTTTCTTCATTCTTGCAGCATTTTCATCGCTGCACTCTGAGGATGGTCTTCCTGATCTTGGAAGATTAGCAACATGGGAACGGCCACACTTAAACTGCCTACACCAGTTTTTCACAGAAGCATATGAAGGACAGAATTCCTCAATTACTGGTTCCATCTCCCTGTGTATTTCTGTAGGTGTTTTTCCCACACAACATCAGGAATTTTATCACAGTTCTGGCCTCTGATTCCTCCATTGTTCTGACAAACCCTTAGAGTAGCAGATCCGATCAATAAGGTGTGTTGCGCCATACCGTGTACACCCGCCGAAGAGGGAGATTCATACTTCTCAAGTCGAGTTCAAATTGAATGAGCTACATATGTGTCAAATTTCAACTTTCTCCTCCTACTCCTTCATAGTCAGGGTAAGACTTATGACAAGTACTTTGTATCCCTGTCAGACACTAAATTATATCAACAACCTGATATTTTTATTTATCTAGGCAGCAAACATAACTCTGATACACGAAACCACTCGGACATCATTCGTAGCACTGGCCTGACTGCCTTCTCTATGAACGCCGCACATCAAGTCTTCGACCAGCAGAGGCTTTCACTGAAAACCAAGCCACATATTTACATAGCCTGTGCCGTCCCCATCTTGCTGTACGGCTCTGAAACAAACTAAATCCTCAAGTTGAAACCTTCGATTTGTGCAGCCAGAGGTGCATTCTTGGCGATATATATGAACGGCTCACAAATGACATGCAAGTGATAACAAAACTGATGGAATAAAAATTACAGAAAGATAGACAAGAGGTACTAAAACTGATGGAATAAAAATTACAGAAAGATAGACAAGAGGTACTAAAACTGATGGAATAAAAATTACAGAAAGATAGACAAGAGGTACTAAAACTGATGGAATAAAAATTACAGAAAGATAGACAAGAGGTACTAAAACTGATGGAATAAAAATTACAGAAAGATAGACAAGAGGTACTAAAACGGATGGAAGAGACACGAGATAAGATAAGGAGACTTCAAATAAAAACCTTAAAAGTGGGATAGAGATTAGAAAAAGCCATGCCTTTGTATAGAAATTTGTTAATATGATGGTTAAGGATGTTCTGCATGTGCCATCACGGTGCAGACGAACAACATGTCATCATAATTGCAGTTAAAAGATGGTTACGCCACTCTTTACATGCACCAATGAGGAACAGCATTCTGTTATTCATTTTTTTTAGCAGCAAAGGGGTTAAACCTATAGAAATTCATTGGTGAATGAAGGTCCAGTACAGTGATGCATGCCTTTTACTCCAGCAAGTGTATGAGTGGAGTAGGATGTTCCAAAATGGCGTGAGTTCTGTGACAGAATGCTCACAACCAAGTACGGCACACTGAGAAGTGACCCCAGAGTCGATTGACCGCCTTATAAAGGAAAATCGCAGATTGACTGAATGAAATTGCTGCACATAAGTCAAGGTTCACACACCACATCATCCATGATGTGCTACAGTACCACAAAGTGTCTGCCACGACAGCTTACTTCAGAATTGAAACAAGAACGCGTTGATGCCTGTCAGGAACTTTTGCAGCCCTTTGAAACCGAAGGTGAAGGTTTAATAGCAAGAATTGTTACTGGAAATATTATTTTTTTTTTTTGCGTTCGCCTTATTTCTCTAATCCCCAAGGCGTTGTGTGTTGCACTGTGGTTTTTATTTTGCGCCTGTCGGCCCAGTGCATCCGACTTCAGCATGCATTTTATGTAAGGGTCTGCTTCCTCCTGCATTTTCTAAGGGTTTTCACCGGGGTAATGGCAACATGACAATGCTAAACCCATACTGCCTGTGCAACAGCTGCAACCATCGAGGACCTCCACTTTCAGTGTCTACCATGTCCGCCCTACTCACCAGACCTAGTTCCAAGTGATTTCCATGTCTTTGAACAACTACAATAGGTATTGGGAGAAAAGACCTGTAGGTCCAATTAACACAGTGGAATTGAAGAGAGAGAGGCTCATAGTTTCTAGTCTTGGGAACCGTCCAGGACTGTGTTAATGGTTGAGAAGGCTAACCAACCAGTACGGTGACATCTTGTCAGTTAGGTTACAAGTCGTTCTCCAAATTGAGAAGAATATAAATATAAGCTAATGCGTTTTTCATAAAGAAAAAAAATAAACAAAAAACAATTGTAAAAATTGTGTTTTATTGTGTCCTCTACCTGATGTTCAGGGCTTTGGATATCATACTTGACTAATGTGGAAGACAATTGTTGGACAGATATTTTCAGAAACCTTTTAATGACCTTTCAATTCTCATATCAATCTCAAAATGGCAATATGTGCAGTTTTACTCATTACATAATCTAAAAAAAACAATTTCATTTTGAGAAAGTAGATTGAGGTAACGCCTTCAACTTTAATGTGGTTATCTCTCTTTCTTTGCGTTCAGGATCTTCTGATCATGCTATATCTGCAGGCCAGTCGCCATGATGAAGTCTGTAGTCTTCACCAGGTCGGAGCGGTTGCCCCACAGCTTTTTGTCTCAGCCTCGCGCCCTCTAGCCAGGTCTGGCATCTCATTTCCCTCAGACCTTCTTAATAAGATTAGCCATTGTTTCAGGTCAGCAATCCTTGCTTCGAAATTTACATCAGAAATGGGTAGTGTGTGAGTGAGAATGGCAGACTGATAGGCCTCAAACCTTCCAGAGCTTGTGTAGCTCTAATGTCCTGGTGCAGATGGGCTTTATGGCAATGAAAAAGTTGACATTCTGGCTTTAATATTACCCAAAATGAGAACACTAGATATCAATAGGAGAGATGTACTAAAATCAACCAATGGCCATCTTTAACACTTTCAACTCTGAACACCTTGAATATGTTCTATGACCATCTTTAACCCTTTCCTCCATAAACCTTGAACAGGGATATGTTCTATGAACATCTTTAACCCTTTCCTCCATAAACCTTGAACAGGAATATGTTTTATATCATCTTTCTCTATTCCCCAAGGGCATGTGTGCACTGCACTATGTTTTTATTTTGCGCCTGTCAGCCCAGTGTATCCGACTTAGCGTGCATTTTATGTAAGGGTCTGCTTCCTCCTGTATTTTCTAAGGGTTTGCTTCCCCGGAGTAACGGCCGGTGCAGTGATAGGGAGCGAACCTAGCACCTTCAGATTGTGAGTCATGTCATTTCACCAATAGGCCATGCTGTCCCCTGTTAAAATGATATAATTTCATAATTCAGTGAACTATAAATGGATAAAGATCTGATTCGGCATGGCTTCCCATCAGTCCAGGTTTACCAGCATGATGTCAATTTTCTTTTGGGGCATTGGGAAAGATAGCATTTCTTTTACTGCTTCATCGTTCGTCATAAGACATCCACATAAATGGTTTTAACAGTCATTTCTGTGTCTTTTCTATAAAGAGAGTCACTTTACACTGTGTCCTATGCTTGGGGGTCGGGGTGGCTCAGAATAATGCTCTTCCACGTGCAGTTAGTGGGGCTACTCCTCTAGCCTTTATCTATCCTCAGCCCACCTGCAAGGCAGCAGCTGTCTGACATCAGAGGTGTCTCTCCTAGAACATTAGTCTTTCTACACCGGCATAAGATGGGCACACAATGAATTTTATTCCAATTAATCCAGCGCTGATTGCCCTGTAATCTTAAAATACAATCAATCAAAACTCCCTACGAAGTATAGATCCTCAACAAAACGAATACTCGACAAGTCATGATCCATCATTTCCAGCTTTAAAAAAAACCCTCTTTGCCATTTTTCAGTCTAACTTTTAACTTAACGTCTTTATACTGGTTTAGAAGACCCTGCAGAGTCTGTATACAACCAGTTACATTTACATCACCTTGCTCTAAAAGCTATGCGCATCCAGTTTATTCTTAAATGCATTAACTGTCTCTGCCTCCACTACCTCCCCTGGCAATGTATTCCAAGCAGACACCACTCTCTGACTAAAAAAATATTTCCTAATATCTAATCCGAACCTCAGCTTGTAACTATGCCCTTGTGTTATAGTGGACGGTTGTATTTTAAAAAACTTGTTATAGTCTAATTTATCCATTCCTCTGATCATCTTATAAACCTGTATTAAGTCACCATGAACTCTTCTCTCTTTTTGACACTGTAGGCCGGTTTTTCTGAGTCGTTCCTCATAACCGTAATTCTGGAATCCCACTATCATCTTTGTCGCTCTTTTTTGTATTCTTTCCAGCATGTTTATATCCCCTCTATGATAAGGACTCCACACCTGTACACAGTACTCCAATCTAGGTCTAACTAAAGCTTTATACAGTTTGACGATCACTTCCTTGCTACTATGTTTAATATTTCTTTTTATTATACCTAACATTGCATTTGCCTTTTTCACTGCTACCTTAACTTGCTCACTCACCTTGCATGTATGATCTATTATAACCCCTAAGTCCCTTTCCTTATCTATCTTTCTAATATTGTCCTCTCCCATTCTGTAATTATGTTCCATATTGGATCTACCAATGTTGATGACTGTACATTTATCTACATTAAACTCCATTTGCCAGCTTACAGACCATTCTCAAATTTTATCTAAATCCGACATCAATATTCCCACTTCCGCTTTAGATGAGACACTACTGTATAGTTTTGTGCCATCAGCAAATTTTGCAATCATGGATCTCATATCAATGTCCAAATCATTTATATATATCAAGAACAAAATTGGTCCCAAACTCTGAGGATTCCAGAATAGTGACTGCCTTGTAATGCTATCAGCTGGTTTCTGTAGTATGTGTCCTATCCATTGCCAACCCCTTCTCTTTACATCTATCCCCACTGGCATTTGTCTGGTTCTTTCCCACAGATCTATATTAACGACTTTATCATTGATTTAAGATTTAACCTTTTTCAGTTTTAATTTTTTTTTCTCCCCCATGTCATAAAGCCATACAATAGCACGGACTTTACGTTGGAGTTGAAGATCTGTATTGTTGTGTCAGAAATACAGCACAAGACAGTAAAAGTTACAAAATATAAGCATGCATTTGACAAATACTATGATTTTTAGAACAAAGTGAAAACAATCATTCCTTGTTTTCCAGTAGGGCAGCAGTATAGATCCAAAAACAAGATGATACCTAACAAATGTACACAAAATCGAGCCTTCACCAACAATAATTAAAGTTGGTTACACCAGAAATAACAATCTTAGAACATTTCTAAACTCCACCTAACAACAGATGAAGACCTAAAAACAGTCAATCAACTGCTTCTGTGACTTCCCACCATCACACTGAAGATGCTCAGAAAAGTGTGAGAAAACATTATCATTTCTGCAGAGATAATTTTTTATTTGTGCAAAAAGTTATACAGAGACTAATATAAATTTGTGCAATGATTTATATAGGGACAAATTAAAATTTGTGCAATGATTTATATAGGGACAAATTAAAATTTGTGCAATGATTTATATAGGGACAAATTAAAATTTGTGCAATGATTTATATAGGGACAAATTGAAATGGTTGCTAAGGTATATACAACAGACCAATGACCTGTTTGTCTGCACATTTGATTGCAGGGATGAAAAAAATCTCTATACACCCACAGGGGTAGAAGAGGAGTGACTAAGTGAAGCAAAGCAAAGATGTGTATATAGACTTTGTGACCACAGAATAGGACACAAAACAAAACACTTCATCTGGGGATAATTCAATATTCAAAATAAATCATACTCAAAATGGTTTTATTTTTTAACCCTGACAAAGAGAGCAGATAAACAAGACAGACTGCATCTTCAAACTTTTTGAAAGAACATAATGCTTAAAAAAATATATAAGCAGACCAGTTAATGCTAACATTACTGGAGAATGTTAACAAAAGATATTGTTCAAATTATGTGAAATTGTTTTAACCCTTTACAGTCCAAATTGTGCATTACGATCAACTAGAGTAGCCCCACTTACAGTCAGATTTGTCTGAAGTCACATATCAATCATTTGTTATTTAGCTAAATTTGATTTATAAACAAAAGCTGTATATTTAAAGATAAAAATCGTTATTTTAGTTTTAATGACTTTTTTTTTCCTGTTAACCATGAAACACATCCAATTACTGTTCTGTCTTGAACATTAAGACTAACATCTTGTAAATTAGATTCGACTGTAAAGGGTTATTGATGTTTTACAAGTAAACACACCTAAACACTAAGATGTTTGTTAACTGGTACGAATAGACAAAATAAATATGTACAAAATGCAGGGATTGATTAGAACAGGGTGGTAGATATGGACAGAATAAGCTCAATCTGGTGAAATAAAACAATGATAAAGATGATGTAAAGGTAGCCTAAACCTGGTAAAGACTCCATGCTTCTCAGCAGCCATCGAATAATCACCATTCAGAATGTATTTGGCAAATTGCCAGAGAAGATACTGGCCAGGAAAATAATGGTCTACCTCAAACGGGAGCACATCCTACCCGATACGCTGGGCAACTATAGAACAGCGAAGGAGATCTGGAGTAACGCTGGAACTTTTGCGTATGATGTGTATGGATGGTTTTCAGTCAAAGCAAGAAACAGTTGCAGCGGCACTAGACCTGGAAGACGCATTCAACCGTGTCGATTTTGGGACTTTAATGACATGTCTGAAGCAGTGTGGTTTAAACCCGTGGCTGGTTAGTTGGATATCAGCTGCCCTGATGGAAAGAACAGTTGCGCTACACGTGGGATTGTGGACATCAGAACCGAGGCGAATATTCCAGGACTGCATCGTAAGGGTCTTTGCTCTCACCGGTGCGGTTCAACATCTACACAGTAAAAGTGGCCATCATCCAACCCACAGGGACAGGGTGACCATTCACATTTGTTGATGACATCCTAACATACAGGACTGGCTCAGACAGGCAAGAGTTGGTCAAAGACATCCAAGAAACCTTGCAAGCAATCTCACAGTGGTGCGCTGACTCAGCTCCAAGATCAATCCGAACAAGGCCTGCATGATGTGGTGCTCTTTAAATAATTCCATATTAAAGGCTGAACTCCCGGGCATCACTTTTGATGGTTGCACCATCAACAGGTGCGACAGGTTGAAATACCTCGGAGTGACTTTTGATCGCAGTCTCTCCTATAATTGCCATGTTGACCACATCGTAGAAAGATGGTAGCGAGGGTTAGGAGCACTCAAGACCATGGCTGCTGCCGACTTGGAACAACGTCTCTTCTTCATCCTATTTCATCAGGTCGTGTTGTCTGTTATCGATTATGGACTAAGCATCCTCACACTATCAAGAACACAGTGTGAAAGGTTGGAACGCATACTGAATGAAGTTATGCAACTGGTTCTGGGCTGCACTAGAGATAACCCGGTTGTGATGATGTGGTACATGTTGGGATTGTTATCGGTGACATCCAGACATAAACTGACACAAGTCAAAGCCTTTATATGTGTCACCACAGACACAAGGTACCCTCTGTACAATAGTGTCTCAGGCAAGGAATCAAGAGAGGGGTATCATGGGTGGCACAGGCTGAGACAACAATCGGCCACGTCACTCCAGCTGAGACGATAGCCAAAGGGGAAGAATGGGTCCACACTGGTGATAGAATAATAGAGTACCAGAGAGTCATCATAACCTTAGGCAAGGAATGCAGAGAATGGAGCAACGGGAGAGCAGAGCACGAGGTAAATCAGCTGATAACTGAGAACACGCAGGAGAGTGGTGCCGTTATATACACTGATGGATCAGTGCTACGCAGTAGGACATTAGGCTGGGGTTTCTCAGCTAGTGTGAGAGGACAGTTCATTGCTGAGCACAGCAGGGCATACATGTCAACAACCTCCAGTATGAGAATGGAGACAGAAGCAGTGACCTCAGCACTGAAATGGATGTCTGAGACTTCTATAACAAGAGCAGTCATTGTGGCAGACGTGCAATCCGTACTTCAGTAAGGTACAGAAGGGTTGGCTTGGGTACGAGTGGATAACAGCTGTTGAGGCCTCAAACCTCCAGGGGTTGACATGGATCTGTCCTGTTCATGCCGGGGTTCAGGACAATGAAAGAGCTGACATCATGGCTTCACAAGCTCCCATCATGGGCACATTAGTGATGTATAGAAGCAACATTTTGAAATCAATCAATGATCGCCTGCTAGATGAGGACACCGCAATAGATGAAGCAGCAATCCACAGGATACAAATTGTTGACATTAAACGAGGTTCAAGTAGAGCAGGAGGCATGAGAGGATGGAGCAAGAGAGTGTACAACCAGCAAGCTACAGGGACCATCAGCATCCATACCCTACGACATTTGCTGAGAGAGACTGAGCACCTATCGGTATGCCAGGAGTGCAGTGACGTTGATTCTTAGAAACAGAAAGGTAGCCAATGAGATGATTTATAACGGAGAAAGATGATGCTTATCTCAAGTAAAGGTAGTCCACAGCAGTTAGCTGTTGTTGGTGATAAAGTGTTATAGACTTCATGATACGGGGGTCTCCGCTTTTATAAGAATTGGTGCCCATTTTCATTCTTATGTCTTTCCTAGCTCTTAACACTCAGAAACCAATTTGCAGCTAGGTAGATTTGACTGTGAGGCAAAAATGTTACACACCTGGTCAGTTTTGCAATTAGAGGCAAACATTTAATTTTAAAGTGGGAGGAGCTGTAAATTATGACATGAAATTATTGGACATTGCCAAGCAGTCCTTATTACATGCAGTCATTATTATTTAAACTCTCGGTTTAAAAATGTGTTCAATATCTCCAGAACACAAAGAAGGGATTTTGAAACAGACTTCAATCAATCATCTATCTATGTTCTTTAAATGCCATTGATTGGCATCCTGTCAGTCTCGAAAGACAATGAACTTCACGCTAGAGAGGGGACAAATAGTTGTTGCCCTTGCTTTCGCAGCACATGTTTGGAGTCTGCATCTTGACACATCTTGTCATCCGCTGCCTGCTGCCCACCACACAAAGCCTGCCTCCAGCCAGGTCTGCATCTTGACACATCTTGTCATCCGCTGCCTGCTGCCCACCACACAAAGCCTGCCTCCAGCCAGGTCTGCATCTTGACACATCTTGTCATCCGCTACCTGCTGCCCACCACACAAAGCCTGCCTCCAGCCAGGTCTGCATCTTGACACATCTTGTCATCCGCTGCCTGCTGCCCACCACACAAAGCCTGCCTCCAGCCAGGTCTGCATCTTGACACATCTTGTCATCCGCTGCCTGCTGCCCACCACACAAAGCCTGCCTCCAGCCAGGTCTGCATCTTGACACATCTTGTCATCCGCTGCCTGCTGCCCACCGCACAAAGCCTGCCTCCAGCTGTGTCTGTCTTTGGCAAGTGCCTCCAAGTTGCAGGTGTTCATATCCAACGCCTTCAGGTCACGCTTGCAAACATCTTTGTAGCGGAGGAAGGGTCTACTTTGTTATGCTTGACGTGGTCAGCTCTCCATAAACAATGTCTTTTGGTATTCGCTCATCCTCCATTCTGCATACGTGACCAAGCCACTGCAAGCGACGCCACTCACGGCACATAAGGCAGAAACAAATGTTTTCCAGTTTGATCTGTGTGACGCCACTCTTTTCAGTTCATGAATGTTGTTCCCGCCCATAGTGGAATCCTCTCTGGCGATTTTTCTGCGCAGAGTTTCTTTCGGTCTTCCTCTTTTCCTGCTGCCAGATTGTGACCAAATAAATGCTTGCAGAGGGAGTCTGTTGATGTCATTCGAAGAACATGTCCGATGATGTATAACCACAGAAAAATTGGAACATACAAGGTATGACATGGTTTAAAGAGATCTGTTTGAGCGTCATGCTCCACTGGATCGTGTCTTTTTTTTTAACTTCAATAGAAGAAGAGTGAAGAGTAACATCAGGGTAAGATGAAACATATTAATAAACAAACCCACCTCACAGGCTTCATGGAAACAGTCTGGCCAACGAGGTGGGGATTGACATTGTAAAAAAAACATCATTAAGTTTAATCAACTAAGTACAATACAAGTGATACTACAAGCAACTCCAGTAGGAGCATAGGGAACCATTACAGTTGACCTCTTTTTGAAAATTCTGCCTAAAGCATGTACGTGTTCTTCTGGAGGAGATGAGTTATTTTAAAAACCAAAATCAGCTAATTCAGAGAACAATCATTTACTTCACATACAAGGTTTGCAATAGTTGGATCCAATCTCCGTACTTCTTACCTATGGTCATAAAAAAGATCAAGGAAGTCCTCATCCGACTTAACCGCTGGTCAGGAATGAAGTGTTAGAGACCTCAGTATACTAAGCCTCAGCTTATGTGGTGGGTTGGTGAGTTCCCTTCAGCCGACTTTATCGCTGGTCAGGAATGAAGTGTTAGAGACCTCAGTATACTAAACCTCAGCTTGTGAAGTGGGGTGACCAATTCCCTTCCTCGCAGACTTCTCCTTCCCTAACCGTATGTCAGATACCCATTTACAGCTGGGTTGACTGGACCCTGTACCTTTGCCATGAAAAGCGAGTGCTCTACCACTGTGCTAATCAGATGCTCCCCATGGTCACATACAACAACATTAAATTAGAATATATAATAGTCTGCTTCAACAAAGTTCTGAGTTCGATCCATAGTTATGAGACATTGCAGTCTAACCAACTGTAAATTGCTAACTGACTTAGATAAAGACAAATAAGAAGTCACCACATCTCAGAAGAGTGTATACAAACATGGACAGGCATGGTTCAGATACAAATCTGGAAGAAACAAAATGAAAACCATATTATGACCGAGCAGCGCATGAGCTGCAGCGGTCAGCGACCCATAGCTGACTGCTAGCATCATGGCCAGCGAACCAGAGCTGTCAAGACCCTTCTACGCCCCCACGCGGTGATCCTGGATAATAGGCTGCTACAGAGCAGACTGGCTAAGGAGAAGGGATAAAAAAGGGAATGCTAACCCGGTACTCAAAAAATGCTTGCTGAAGTCGGATGTGTTGGACCAAAAGGTGCAAATATCGCCGTTAAGCTGTAAACTATGACACAACGTATTCCGTTCTCTGGACTACATTCTACTACTTAAGCCCTTTCAGGGTTTGGTAGTGGGGGATTGAGAATGAAGCCAAGTCAAAGCCATATTATGACCAAATGGTCTTCATAGGGGATAAGGACAATACACATAACAACCAACAAATCATAGAAATAGAGATGAATGCATAAACGAAGATGTAAACACTTAAAAGATTCTTAGCTCAGGATAGTTGTGAACCATCAGCCACATTGGGCGGAAGTAAAAAAGGTGGTCAGGAAAGTATACGAAGTGAAAAAAGGAAATGGCTGGATAAGATGATGGAGGCCAAACGAGAAATGACGAGATGGTGATATGCATTCATAAAACATATAAAGATGAAGAAAAGAAAGACAAATGGAAGGAGGGAGGAAAGGTTAAAGAAGATAAGAACCTAAGCTAAGGTAAAGAAAACGTTGCCATCGACTGAAGGCATCCAATGAGGGAAATCAATCTATTTTCAAGCTCAAACCGATGCTGATAATCCGAGTAGCAAGAGACAATGTGACTCAAATGTTAGCCTCCCCCTGGTTAAAGTGGTTAGCAACTGGAGAACCGTAGAGTGCAGAGAAATCTAAGATTGAATTCCTAACAGCAAAGTCTGCTATGGATTTTATCTATGGGGCCGCAACCTCATCATGTAAAAGTGGCACATGAACTACAGCAGCACATATAGTTTGATACAGGCTTCCTGCTGGAAGCCACCTGTAGTGGTGGCCCTATGCTTTGACTGGACTGAAAATAAAACGCATGACAATGACATATTTATGGATACAATTATATGTTTCTTTTAAGTCAGTATGGAGACCAAATCATTCAGCACACAGGGTCAAAATGAATCAATAAAGTAAAGTTCACAGACATTTCATGGTAAATTTGTATATATTATTTTAATCTCTTTATTATGAAAGCCAAGAACAACTGATATCTCATGAGATTTCGATATACAACAAATGTATAATAAAAATTCACGAAAATCAAAAAGATCAACTTGTCAATTTGTTCCAACACTTCAAGATATGAAAATAAAGTGTAAGAAATAATGTTCAACAAAATGACATTAAAACAATATTGTATCATCCATCACATTCTAATTGAGAACAAATCTGACTAGAAACCAAAAATTTTGTCAAAGAGCAATTTGACATACATTCAGGAATAATGACAAGCATTACTCTTACAATACTCATACTTTCAGTAACAATGGCAAACATTACTCTTACAATACTCATACTTTCAGTAACAATGGCAAACATTACTTTTACAATACTCATACTTTCAGTAACAATGGCAAACATTACTTTTACTATACTCATACTTTCAGTAACAATGGCAAACATTACTCTTACAAAACTCATACTTTCAGTAACAATGGCAAACATTACTCTTACAATACTCATACTTTCAGTAACAATGGCAAACATTACTCTTACAATACTCATACTTTCAGTAACAATGGCAAACATTACTCTTACTACACTCATACAAAAAGTCCTTTAACCTATATACCACAATTTTTTTTTTTGGTTGCTTATTTCTCTATTCCCCAAGACAACGTGTGCTGCACTATGTTTCTATTTTGCACCTGTCGGCACAGTGCATCCGACTTTGACATGCATTTTATGTAAGAGCCTGCTTCCTCTTGCATTTTCTAAGGGTTTGCTTCCACTGGGTAATGGTGCTCTGATTAGGGAGCGAACCCAGCACCTTTGGGTTGTGAGCTGTGTCACTTAACCACTAGTCACATTATGCAGTGTCAATTTGATTCTCCCAATAATTGGTTCTAGTATCCATACTGAGATTGTAAGATATTGGATCATCATTTCTGGAATGTGCATGGTGTTTGTATTTATTATAATAGGGTTCTTGCCCTTCAGCCAAATGCTATTTGGTAACTGGCAGCAGATCCATAAGGTATTGCACAGTTTCCAGGATTTTTCCCGATACATGGAATTGGCCAGGTCCAGCACTCCCCCTAGTCCCCAGACATAACACCATGTGACTTTTGACTCCTTTCAAGACTCAAGGCGTCACTCAAAGGGATGAGATTTCAGGACATAGCACAAATCAAGACAAATGCAACGAAACATCTAATAGAGGTCCACAAAAATGACTTCCACAAATGCTTCCATCATGGAAGAAGTGTATCAACTCGGAAAGGGCTAATTTCAAAAGGTATTAGGTTTCAAACTAAATAGGTCAACTATGCCAGCAGTCCGCACCAAAAAAAGTATTGGTACAGTGGGTTCCATCCCACTGTAACATTCAAGGCAACGAGGAGGCAGATAGACTGGCAAAAGAAGGTGCAAGATTACCACAACCAGATTCTAGTGTGACCTACGAAAAGTCCAAAAGGTTTATTAGGGCCAGATACATGGCCAAATGGGAAACAGAACATACTGGCTACACAAAAAACGATGCCTATTACCAGTTGAGCAGGTCGTGGTCTTCAGACTCCGCACAGGCCACAACAGACTGAGGTACCATCTATTCAATAAACTGAAGATAGGTGGCACTGACGAATGCACCTGTGGTACAGGGAAAATGACCGCTGAACATCTGCTGCAAAATTGCCCGACATACGAGGACCAGAGAAAGCACATGTGGCCATCAACAGTGCCAACACTAGATAAACTCTATGGCAGTGTCGACAGCCTCAGGATGACAGCTGCTTTCTTCAAACAAATTCAAGTTGACATCTGACAGCGTACGAAGAAGAAGAACTAAATAGGAAAGGTTTTTGTTTTTTTCCAGCTTAATGTCAGATACTTTTTCATCAGTCCTTGTACGTTAAATTATTTGTATATTTATCCCCTTGTATTGTATTGTTCGTATAGTTCATTTAATTGCTTTTTGTTGTATTGTTTTGGTTAGTTATATCCTTGATAAAGATTGTTATTTGTTGTAACATCCATTTTTATCTGGTACTGCTCTGATGTAAAACTGAATTTGTACAGCTTGTATTTTTTCCATAGAACTAGAGAAAGTTTTTTGAATATATTTTGAGTTTAACATTTAGAATCTTATCTAGATAACTCACAATTATATTTGAATACTGTGTTATTGCTGCAAGTACTAAAATTACACAAAATACAGATAATGACACTGCTGAGATACTTCAGACAAAGAACAGCTAAAAAGATGTGCTCAAGTTGTTTTAGCCCATTACTGTGGGGAGTAATGGAGTTTATCACCATGTCAGAGATTCCAGGAAAAACGAATACTGATGTGCAACTTGAGTGTAACTGAGTCGAGTCTAATCACTCGAGTCGATAACACTGGTTAGTAGAACAGAATCTAGATTACCTGGTCAATATCACATGATCAGATATGATTAAAATATGGATATCTAATCTACAAACTCAAAACAGAAAAAAAAAACTAGAACAATAGAGTGGCCATGATTATTTAACCCTTTACAGCTTGCATCGTCTAGTGCCACCTGCCAGCAAAACATCAATTTTTGTCCTATCAGGCGAACCCCGACTTCTGACACACGTGTGTTCTGCTGTGTCATTTAGTGTGTGGAATTTCAGTTTTTACGTCACCTACAAGATGGCACTGATTGCACTCATATGTATTTGTCGTTTTTTTTATTTTTTGTTTGTTTTGTTTTTTGCATTCGCCTTATTTTTTCTAATCCCCAAGGCGGTGTGCGTTGCACTGTGTTTTTATTTTGCGCCTGTCGGCCCAGTGCATCCGACTTCAGCGCGCATTTTATGTAAGGGTCTGCTTCCTCCTGCATTTTCTAAGGGTTTGCTTCCCCGGGGTAACGGCCGGTGCTGTGATGGGGATCGAACATAGCACCTTCGGATCGTGGGCCGTGCCCCTTAACCACGCCGTCCCCTTATTTGTCGTTTAACTGTGAGTTATTTCCAACTGCTAGACATTTAAGAATGTTGTGAAGTTTCAATGTTGACGAATTTAGCACAAGGAAAGTTGGATTTAAAGACATGAGAAATGATTGATCTGATCAGACTAATGATTATGTATCTGTATTGTAATGTGAATATTCAACACACATCTGATTCAGACTTAACTGGGGTCACAGAAGAAAGGGACTGCTAATGATATTGAGGTATTTCAAGCAGAATTTTCTTATCTACATTAATGACATGTATTAAAGATTCATACTAGTATATATTTTTATTATCAACATTTCATGCCATAGATAGTTGAATTACATGTAATATAATCTTTTCCTTTTAGCCGTTTGTTTAATATTAATTTTTTTTTTTTAAATAATACTTTTGACGTACGGAGTTGCACAGGCGGAAAAATTCAAATTGAAAAAATTATCCTGGAAAGGGTTAATATACATGATTAAAAATGTTAATATTTTGTACATTTTTCTGTGAGAACTATGAAAAAGTTGAAACACAGCAGAATGTTGAACATCAGTATTTAACTCACATGACATAACAAGATGAACATTCTCACATGTTGTACAACGTTTTACAAATTCAACTAAAAAATTAGCAGAGTGGAATCTGGGTCATCAGCATATACTTCTTCCTCGAAATCTTGGATTTGTTCATATGGATTGTTGCCTCGGTACAGGCAGTAATGCTGAATAATGAATACAATGTCAAACAGGATGGAAAACAGTCCCAGACCAAACTTTGTTGGGTCACCAAATATTGAGCCCCAGTCATCTGAAGAACATAAAGAAAGGCAATAAATATTGGTATACAGTGTTTATATATGTAAAAAGTGCTTTAGTACTGACTTCATCTGGGAAATAACAATTATTTAATATACGCAACTTCGTATAAATGCAAATGAAGCCAACAATTTTCATATAATATGTAGAAAGCAATTAAACATTGTCAAAATTGGTTATGGTGTCAGTATTACTTGTAAACAATATCTTTTGTGCAACTATATAATCATATGCGCATAACTCATGAAGGGAACATCATAAATATTCGCTGCTGAAGACAGATGTGTCGGACCGAAAGGTAAACTAGCGACAACACATTCTGTTCTCTGGACTACATCCTGCTGCTTTCAAAGCCCTGTTCGGGGCTTGGTAGTGAGAGATTGAGAACGAACGCAGGAAGAAAAAGATAAATATTCAAGCGACAAGTTGGAACTCCTCATGTCAAACTTTTGAGGAGATAACTCTCATATTTTTGTAATTTATTTAGTTGTGTACCTAGCTAGACTAAACAACAACAAAAAATATTTAATTCCACGTACATAAAGAAATTATCATATGACCATAACTCGTGAAGGAAACAACACAGCAATCTTAAATTACTTGTGCTGATATACAAATCAGTGAAAATGTCAGCTTGATATATCTTTTTGTTTGTTTCTTCAGACATTAAAATATACAACATTTCAAAAACATAGTACATATCAGAGCTCTTCAACATGGACACTACCGCCCACTAGTGGGCGACTTTTGCTTTCAGGTAAGTGGTAGCAGAATAATTACATGCTGTATTAAAAACATCCAAAATACACAGACTCAATGGACGAACGCAGAATTATCTTCAGTTCAGATTTTAGTGGGCGGTAAGGAAAATGTACCCGTACGAAAGTTATAGAAGTGGGCTCCAGGTATAAAAAGGTTGAAGAATACTGGTATAGATGTTGGTGATATGTTACACTATGTGATGTATTATGTTTACTAAAATTTTGTCACTCCAACAATGCCACCAAGGTGCAGCAGTGCAGCTTGGCTGACAAGGTGAAGGAACGACGTGATCGCCATAGTGGTCATCGACATGCAGATGAAGCCAAGCATATCACAACTGACCGAAGGCCTCTGTTCCACTTTTATAAGCATGCTCAGGATATGAGGAAAGCTACTGCAACCTACCACTCAACACCCTTTTCAGGACTAGCCTACTTGGACTTTGTGGATTTTGCATTCAAATTTTCTTTCTATCCTCTTCTATATATTCCGCATGAGGATCTTGTTTGCGTGATTTATTTATGCAATAGTGCTGTAATTTAACACTTCATAGTAATATATAATCTTCATTATGAATACATCATGTCATAGATAGTTTAATTTATGTGCTTTGAGATGTTAAGATCATAACTTTAGCTCATTTTGTTCAATAATAATTAATTTAATTTGGAATAAAACTTACAAAATAAACTGACACATGGAATTCTGGCATTGTAGCCTAGACTGAAAGGCACAAATCAACAAAATTAGCCTGGCCTGAAAAGGGTTAACAACAATGAAGAAGATAAGTACTCACCACTGTTGTAAGACAACAGAAACATTTGTAACAAGCTCAGTGCTCCTCCAGTAAAGTCTAACAGTACATTTCCAATACTCCAACCAACAGTACTCTTCCTTCTAAAATTCATGTAAACCTTGAGAAATGGAAAACAAGATTTGTGACACTCATAATAGAATTTTTAAAAAGGAAGTAAAGATCCAGTCACGTCTGTGGCTGGGTTAACCACAGGAGCCGGTTTGGAATCAGAAAAAATCCTGCACCAATTGGGGATTGAACCCTGATCGCCTGACTGGGAATTCAGTGCACTAAGCACTGCCCCCTACTCATAATAGAATGGGTGGACAAATTAATGTCTCATTTCTTATTTTGCAATAGCGTTTGAGTAGCAGAGTGGTTTGTTAGCTATCTTCTCATGCAAAGGTACGGAGGTTGCTCCTGTGGGGACCTAACGTACAGTTGGGGAAGGTAAGACAACGAGGAATGGAACTGGTCACATCACTTCAGAAAAAAACGGAGACCTCGTAAATGTATTAACTTGAGGTTTGTTTTTAAAGTAAGTTCCCTTTTTCTTCTTAGTTCAACCCATTCTTTGCCAAGGGGTGGTCACCCATGAGCGGGTCCCAAATCAGGATCCAATTGTTTCTGGCGCATGTCTGTATGTTGTGGGATTGTGCTGTTCTAGTGAATCTCGCCAGTGAGTTGGGGGCCGTCCCCAAGGTCTCTTTTTGTCGCGCGGGTACCACGTGTTCGTTATGGTATCCCATCTTTCGTCTTGTCTTCTAGTTCCCATATTAAATATATAAAAACCTATCAAAGATGATTGATTGCAGCCAAAAGTGAACCACACATTTACGTTATTTCTCAACATAGTCACTGTTGATGTCAACACATTTTTGGTGTCGTGGTACCTGGTTCCTATTTCCAGTATCAAAGAAGTCTGCCACCAGTGTCTTGAACCATTCATTAACGTATGTCTGCAGCTCATCATCAGTTTGAAACCGCTGAGATGCAAGCAACTTCTTTAGGTGCATTAAATGGTGGTAATCACTCAGCCCGAAATCAACGCTGTAGAATGGATGGTCAAAAAATTCTTACTGCAGTTCTTCTTACAATTGAACAGTTTAACCGGCAGTGCTAGGTCAAGCATTATTGTGCAAAAACACAATTCCAGCAGACAGCAACCCCCGTTTTTTTTTAACCCTACCAGACCTGAGGCCCTGAACCTAACTGTCCCCAATACCTGGGCTCCTGAGCATTAAAGAGAAAAAAACCTACATGATATAGAAAAATGTTAGTTACATGCAAACAAGTGGTTAGAATAAGATGTAACTTGGAGACAGTGTAGAAAATAGGTTTACCTTTCATCTAGCGTCAATATTCCACCTTTGTGTGCCAATCCATCCAGCACAGGGCCAAGAATCTGTCTCGAGTTATAACATTTCGAAATCCGGGAGACAACCCAACAAAGAGCCCTCATTTGTCCAATAATCCCGATAGCTGGGCTTTATACATGAGTATTCCATTTGGATCCTCAGTCCAAGAAAAGCCTTCATTTCTTCCACTGTGGCATCCTTGACATTTTTGGCATTGTAGGAGTTGGGCTTTGCTATATGCAATAGGTGTGCCCGGAGGTTGGTTTTCTCTGTCAAATTTTACCAGAAAGTATCATCCAAAAACAAGGATGAAAAGTCAATCGGTTCACTCTCCTCTGTGATATATCCAGGAATGTTCACTGGGCCTTTTCCATCCTCATTGAAATTCAGATCTGTATTTGGTGATACAAAATTCCTTGTCCAACCTTCATCACCACCTAGATCTCCCCCATCAGCTGTTTAAGGGACACACCCCCCATCTCTTACTATTGATCTAGCTCTAGATCTACAAGGTTCAAGATTCTCATCATTACTCGAGCTCTCACTGTCTGTTTCACTTTAACTGGAAACATATTCTTAAATCTGACTCCTCAGAGTCTGAATCAACCAAATTATTGATCACCTGTTGGACTGTCATAAGCCTAGACTTACTTTGCTTTCCTGTTGAAGTGCTTGGTTCATAAGCCGCTCGTTTCATTGTAAATTTTCCGAATTTGTTCATGTTAAACCCCACAAACTCAATTCAAACAAGGGGGCAGACATTTGCAATGACTAATCATGAAGTTTAACCACGATTGGTTGGTTATTTTTAGATTCTGACGCATTTGATTCACGTACTACCCAAAGTACCGTAAATTAGGTCCAGCGGTATAGCGGCAGTTAAGGAAATTACCGAAAAATGGGTACAGCGGTCTTGTAGGGTTAATGGCACATCTAAGTTTCATCAGAGAGTCACAATAAGCTTTAGCATTAACTCTCATTCCATGTTCAAGAAAATTCTGTCCCAGAAAGCAGTGGGCATGATCTTATTGACAGAAGGTTGTTTTGTTGAATGCCCACAATGAGTAAGTCTACTTTTTTGTGGGCTCTGAAAACGGTGTTAAGTCGCGGGTTGCAGTAGCTTTCCTCACACCTAGAGCGTGCTGATGACAGAGGGGAGGGCAAGGTCCTTCAAGGGGTTGTGTTGTGCTTGGATTCATCTGCATGTTGCTGACTACTAAGGGAATCATATGAATCCCCCACCACATAAAAACACCCCGTTTCCAAGAAGAACTGTAAGGAAGTCAAGGTGGGAGTGTTGGCCAATATGTTTTGCCTGACCAAACTAACATGTCCAGTCAGTATGCCCCTACTTATTGATTTCTGTCCAATGCAAGGGACAATATCATTGACATGTCATTCATTCTTATTATGGTTGCAGAAAAGACCAGTCAAACATATTACATGCAGAAAATATGTTTTAATAAAACTATATATTTGCTTAAAACAATTTGTCTGTGTTTCACATTTTTTAATGTCCATTTTATATTACAAATAACAATTTATATTTTTCTGAAATAGTATCCATTTTTCTACATACATAAACTTGTCATATGTATTTTTAAATGTACTAAGATATTTCTTTTTTATTTTAAATGGTATATGTAAGCAAAAAAGAGTGCCTGTCCTTAGGAGAAGGGGATATATTTCCTAATATGCTTCTCAGGGTGTAAAGGGTTACAAAAATGTATTTTAATTTATGGTGAATTTATTCATTCTTAGAATCTGGTATGCCTCTTTAAAAGCTTTACTCAGATATCCCTCATAGTAGTCGGATCCACAACTCAGCTATCCCTTTCAGCAGTTAGATCTGCTGATGTCAGTGATGAAGGATCAAAATGTGAGGTGTTGGCCAGAATAGCACAGACAATAGCGACGCTTGCACAGCTTAACAAAATCTGGCAAGATAAACGGTTAGCATTATGCACGAAAATCAGATTAATGCATACACTGGTCCTGTCAATATTCATCTATGCTTATGAAATATGGACAGTTACAGCTAACCTTCAGCGAAGGATACAGAGCTTGGAGATGAGATGTTTCCAAAGACTTTTTAACGTCATGTACAAAGATCGAGTTGCAAATGAGGAAATACGAGATAGAATTACAACAGCAATAGGGAAGACCTCTTGGCAACTGTCAAAAGAAGGAAACTCGCTTGGTACGATCGCATATCGAGATCAAATGGTCTTGTAAATACAATCCTACACGGAAAGGTGCAAGGCAGACGATGAAGAGGCCGGCCCAAAAAGAGGTGGGAGGACAACATAAAAGAATGGACCAGCCTCCGACCAGAAGAGTCACAGGCAGCGACCGCTGACAGAGAAGGGTGGTGTGGGGTTGTGAGGATGTCTTCATGTGTGCCCCATGACCTCACCAGTTACAGGATGACCTGATCTGAGATCTACAACAATAGATATCACTTACAGCAGTTGGATCTGCCATAACTCAGATATCTCTTTCAGCAGCTGGATCCATAACTCAGATATCCCTCACAACAGCTGGTTCTGGTCCAAACTAGGAATCAGTAGAGAGCACCAGAAGGATTCAGTCAAGCTCAATATATCAATACCGAAAATGTAATGAACAGATGAACTAAAGCACACAGTAGAAGTCAAGAGACTCTGACTTACCTGTGGAACGTATTTAATAAGTGTAACTCCTAGCTTGATGTAGGAGAAATAATAGAGGTAAGTCAGCCAGCTAATTGTGTGAGTCACAGCTACAATCAATGATGCACTAGCAAACAGCCACGCCCCGGTCACCAGAACTATACACACCTTTGACACTTTTTGACCTCCTTTCTAGAAATTAAAACAGAAATGGTTATCACTAAACATCAAAGTAATTCATGTCACCTAAAAGCATGAAGATGAATAGTAATCTTCAGAAATTATTAGATATGAGAATGTATATACAAATTAACTTTGATTAGCAAGACTATAAAACATGTACATTATTAAGTAACTTTCAGACAACTGCAAACAAATGTCTTGATGTCAGCGACTAGAAGTTAATGATCTGAGTCATAGTCAGCATCTGGTAGTGTCTTGATGTCTGTGACTAGCAGTTGTTGATCTGAGTCATAGTCGGCACCTTGATGTCGGTCACTAGAAGTTGGTGATCTGAGTCACAGTCATCACCTGGTAGTGTCTTGATGTCTGTGACTAGCAGTTGTTGATCTGAGTCGTAGTCAGCACCTGGCAGTGTTTTCTAGGATACCATTCCAGATCTCCATCATTATTGCATTAAAATGTAGTCCATATGGTTTCTGCTTTTCCTCTCTGATGAAGTCCACGTATAGTGTCATCTAGAACAAAGGGTTTCAAACTTTTTTGGTCCATGGTTCCCTTGACCTGTGCATAAATCACTGCGGCTCCCCTGTATACTGTATATAAACAATTGTACCCAAAATAAATAAATAAATAAATATATATATATATATATATATAGCCCTACATGTTTCCGAAGCCACCGTGACACTCTTAGATGAGGGCTGCGCCAGCCCTGTGAACCGCGATGCACAGTTTGAAAATCTCTGTTCTAGAGTGTTGTGTTGAAAGCGAGTTTATGGTTAAAAGGTTGTTTTCTAGAAAGAATTTCATTCATTTTTCTCCTCTTTTGTTTACGTGCCCCAACCCAATGGGTCCCTGTATTATTTCCTCTTCCTTTGTCCTTTTCCTTTCTATTTTCACGTTGAAATCTAGCATGATGCATCTTTTCTCTACTCTATGGTCTCTTGTAAATCATTATACAATGTGTCTATCTCTTCTTCCTCTGCTGCTGGTGTATAAATCTGTACTAATGTAACATTTCTTTTTCCACTCTTCAATCTGATCGTTAGGACACAATCATTGACTAGTAGATTTTATTCTAGCAATTCTACTAATGCGTTTTTGAAATGAGGAACCTAACTCCGCCATATCCTCTCTTTTCTCTCCTTGAGAATATAAAGCATTCACCTGATCGGAATTTCAAATGGCCAGTCAATCTGTTCTTGTTTATGGAATAAACAAAGCAAAATTCACCAAACATTAAAATAATGTTCATATTCAGCTACCAAAAGGCAAAGGCCGTCATCCATCGTAGACGATGATGGCATAATTAATTTTGCTAGCCCTATTTTTAGTAAGGATTAACTGCACTACTTTTTATCCTCACTCCCTCGTCTCGTGCCGCACGACCCCAGTGGCAAGTCAAGGACAAGACATCTAGGGGGCGTCTACGAGATTCAGCTACCAGCAGACATATTAATAGAACATGTGAACTTACCTCATATATGATACACTGGGAGATTGTAAACAATGTGATTACAATTGCATGCAAAGTAAAGATCACATCATTTAGCTGGACTGGATTAATTCCCCTTGGGTGCTCTTTAAAATACTGGTCCTGCAATAATCAAGTTACATATTTGTAACAACCAGTTGGCCACAACTTGTTTTTGAGGTAAAAATAGCATATACTGTGGCCATGTCATGATGTGGCATATTCCTTCCAGAACATAGTCTCTTTTACAGCAGCCCCTAGCACTTCTTAATTTCTGGAAAGATGACCTGTTTAATTCTTAGTATCTGAGGCGCCCCCTCTCCATCCATCTCCTTTTCTGAGACTCCCTATGAGATACTAGAAAACCCCTGCCTCTTTAACACTATTTTTATACAGAGTTACAGGCAGTTTGCCCAAATTTATGCCCAATCAAATCAATACTAGACATTTGCATCACAATTTCAACAAAAAAACAACCTGTGTGGGAATATCAGCCATTTGAAATACTGGTGTGTTCTGTTCGTCAGTAGTTTTGGTAATCATATTACATTTTGAGGGAATGGCGTGGGCTAGTGGATAAGTGACACAGCTCACAACCAAAGGTGCTGGGTTCGATCCGCATTACAGCACCGGCCGTTACCCCGGGTAAGCAAACACTTAGAAAATGCAGGAGGAAGCAGACCCTTACATAAAATGCATGCTGAAGTCGGATGCACTGGGCCGACAGGCACAAAATAAAAACCACAGTGCAATGCACACCACCTTTGGGAATTGATAAATAAGGTGAACGCAAACAAAATAAATCACATTACATTTTCATTTCGAGAAATGGTTTCACGCGCAAATGATCGCAAGCATAGATCCTCGGACAAGCAAGTATCTGCACTTATTCATTCACTGACATCTTCAAACTGTCAGTAATGCCCTGATACCATCATCTTCTTGTACAACCTCTTCCCGTTTCCCCAGGCGCCACCTGCTCCGCCAAGTCATTGTGCCTTAACATATGAATGAAATAACCTAACTTCTCCCATGTGATGTTATTAAAAACCAGTTTTTTTCTTTTCCTAGTTGTTGCAGAATGTCTCTATTTGATTTCTTCACTATTCATATAATTCATTTCAAAATATGATATCTCTTTTGCAATGGTTTTATTTAATGTCTATGTTTCACATCCATATGATACCACTGGGAAAGCACATGTCCTGACTAGTTGAATCTTCATTGTCTTTCTAGTGCCCTGCCACACACTTTTCATGTGCATTAGTTTGTGGGTGGCAACTGCAGACCTTTGGCTGATTTCTACCAAACAGTCCCCAGAGTTTTTTATTTTGGATACTAAATATTGCCACTTCTGATAAAACAAAAGAGTGGTGAATGCTTGGAATGCATTGCCATAGGAAATAGTGGAGGCAGGGCCAATTAATACATTCAAGAATAAATTGGATGTGCATAGTTATTTTCATATCAAGTAAGTGAAACTGGTTGTATTCAGACTCTGTAGAGTCTTCTAAACCAGTATAAAGATGTCGTTAAGTTAAAATGTGCATTTTTAAGGTACAAACGCATTTTTAAGGTACAAGCGAAGTTCTAAGCCCTGGATCTCGGAACATATATTACTGCTATGTGACGCTAGGAGAGCTCTAAAAAATGATAAAACCACAACAGCCGGAGTGGAAAACTACAGAGCTATAACAGGACTATAAGAAAGGACATGGCAAGAGCAAAGGAGGAGTGGATAATAGATCAGTGCACAAAAATTCAAGACTGCATTGTCAAGAACAATGGTAGAACAGCTTACTAACTGGTTAGAAACATGACAAAGAAGTTCACACCCACAATAAGAACAATTCAAGATGAGGCAGGGGATACCATGACTGCGGAAAAGGATGTCATGCAGAGATGGATGGAATATTGCTCCCAGCTATACAATAGGAAGTCCCCTAGGGATCCTAGAGATGTAACCCCAGCAGACGTGAACTGGTTTGACAGACTGCAATAACGGTGCCTCAACGACCTTCTAGGTTACAGGACTGATGATGAGTCCAACACATCCGTCTTCAGCAGGCCAGCATTGTTATTATATGTCATTTCTTTGTATGGAAATATTTTGTGCATTTACTTAACACAGACTGATCTCTCGCTCTCTTTGTTGCTCCTCTTTCATCCATGGAGGTGTAGAGATCCTTTCTGTTTTTAGTATATACTTGCAATCATGTGCAGACAAACAAGTGATTGGCATGTAGTGTCTTAGCATGGTGGAGGGGTTGCATGCCTTCTTTTGACCGTAATACAGAACACTATTGGGTAGAAATGTAATTATCTTAAGAATCAATGCCTGGGTGTGGCTAATAGCCCGTTATTTTTTATTTTCAACTGCCAAGAGCTCTTTTACATGCATAGCGTATATACAGGACCATTGAGTTTATCATCATTTCCAATAGCTTAGACAGCTCGATTTCACCTCACTTGAGACCAAAGGATGTCTGAAATTTACAGGATTCAAACACACACACCCCTACTTCCCCCCCCCCCCCCCCCCCCACTTTCATTTGTTTCTCACCTATAGATATCACATCAGAAGTTAACTCTTGACAACTATTCTTACATTTTGATGCATACTTGAGAAGGTGGATCATGGTCCTCCTGGCTGTAGTGCAATGTGAAACCCCTCAGTGAGCTCACCTCTATGGGGATTACAGTATCGATTTCTAGCTTGTTTCAGTGTGACACAGACTGTTCTCTAGAGCGCGAACAAGGTTGTGAGTTAAGGTCTTGATCAATATGTTTCACATGACCCTGACTAATGTTTGTTGTTAAAAATGTGATATTCATTTAATCAACCGTAACAAAAATCAAAATTATTTTATAGAGCCCAGTAGAAAGGAAAAGATTTGTTGACATATAACAACTTGGTGATGAACTATAGATGCTCAGATGAGAATGACGAAGACGAGCTGGGACACTTTATGAAGGCTAGCCATATACCGAGTGACGCTGAAAGTGGTCCTGTTGAAGTCGGATGTGTTTGACCGAAAGGTGCAAATATCAGTCAAGTTGTAAACTACGACACAACGCATTCCATTCTCTGGTCTACATTCTACTATTTGCAAAGCCCGTTTCATGGCTTGGTAGTGGGAGATTGAGAACGAACAAAGTCAAGTCAAATGGAGAAAGAGAGTTTGTTACCTTGAATGGCTCCATCACATGATGGTCACTGCCTGTTTTATCAATGATATATGAAAAGAAAACAGAAGTTCAATGCACAACATGCAAAATAAAGTGCCAAATATGCTTTCATACAATCATAATAAAGAACATACCTGAACCAAAGGTATCCAGTACATTCCAACATTGAAGAAGCCATAGGACAGGAAGCCAGTAATGTTGTAACACAAGAAATCAAAGTTCAGGCCAACAACACTGAGAAAAATGCAACAGAAACAATCATAAAATAACAGAAATATAAACAAGGATCAAATATTAATAGTGTTTTAAGAAACAACAGTATCTCAACATATTTGCGCCAAAAGTTCTTCTTTTTCTTCTTTCGTTCGCTTTAAAATATTGTCTATATCTGCAATGTTGTCTCTTGTATAAACTTCACTGTCTTTTGTAGTTCACATACAGGTCGATAAAGTTTCTCTTCCAGTGTTGTTTCTATGGGCCAGTGAGATTTTCTCTGTATATCATATTCGGGGCAGTTTTGCAGTATGTGCTCTGCTGTCTGGGGCGCCTGTCCACATGTACACATGGCTGAGTTGCCAATCTTCATTTTTGTGTACATGTGGCTGCGGAGTCGGTTGTGTCCTGTTCTAAGGCGCAACACAACAGTTTGCTCTTGTCTGTTCATGTTATGGTAATCGTCTGGTGTTGCTGTTGGTGGCTTTCTGATTGATTTGATCATCCTTATCTTCTGTTGGTATGTAACTGGCACATCTGGTTGCTCGTCTGCAGCACCCTCCTTTGCCAGTCGATCTGCTCTCTCGTTTCCTGGTATTCCACAATGAGAAGGTATCCACTGCATGACAATCTTGCGCTGGTTGCTCAGTTCAGACAGTAGAGCCTGTAGATCTGGCAGTTTCTCAAATTTAAGTGCTTGGAGTGCTGATTGTGCATCTGTAAGAAATACTACAGGTTGTGGACCCACATTGGTGCTCAACAGCTTCTCAGTTGCCACCTTGATTGCCTGTATTTCTGCATCATATATATGACAGAATTTCCCAGTTGGTACTCTGACTGTATCCCAAATGTTGTTTGGGTATTCTATGTACACTCCCGCTCCACCATTCTTTACTGCATTCTGTGCTGACCCATCTGTGTATACTCTGATCCAGAGGTCTTGTGGGTATTCTTTGCGTCCCAGTATTCTTCGTCTTCATTGTTTGTTCTGAAAAAGAACAATGTGCCATAGTGTACAGCAAGGCTGCGATATCTGTGCCTTTCAGCTTGACACATGCAGTTTCAGTTGACTTTTATTTAGCAATTGGTTTGCCGTTCCACTGCGATCCTAATGCTCTTAACCAGACTACACTAGATGGACCTGTTTCCAGTGCCTAAGCTGAGTGGCGAAAATGGGTCTTGGTCAGCTGTGGTTTGCTGATCCTAATGAAAGCAGCCAGCTAGGAGTCATTAGCTGCTGTCAATTCATTCAGTGTGCTGTATCTACGACCCCCATCCTCTTGTTCTGAAGCCCTACTGTTCAATATTATGGGCTTGTGCGGCAGGTGGGTTTGCAGGCAACCTAGAGTCATTTTTACTAATATTTGTTGAATTTGGCTATGGTTCTTTTTTTTTTCTTCCTCTTTCACAAATTTGTTTAACTTCAGAACAATATTATTTATATCTGCTGTTTAAGGTAGAGAAGTTCTTTTTTGAATATTCCATATTACCAGGTTTACATTGGTAAAGAATTTAGAGATCTTGTCACTTAAAGGAAAGAGTCTGAGCTTATTACACAGTTAAGTTTACCCAGATGTAGAAATAGTTACCTTACTGTGCCCTGAGTTAGGGAGACAAAGCAGTGTAGAAAGCTGTTCAACCAATCTCATAAGGTTGGACTTCATTCTCTACAACAGCATCGATGGAGCCAAGACTAACATCAGGGCCATGTGAAACATACTGACCAAGATCATATTCAGTCTTCAAGTGGTGGCACTGAAAACAGACTACTTATGCAGCTTGACTGAGAGAATAAGGATCAAACTCTGACTCAGAAACAATGTGCTGAAGTGCCAAGCCAAAAGCCGCAGCTTTGCTGTAAACTATGACACACTGTAACACACTCATGAAGAAGATCATAGGAGTGATCCTATTGAGAAACCTTGAAATGCACTACAGCTAGGATGATATAAGCTCACCTTCTTCAGTCACTGTAATTTCTATCATAGAAATGGGGAGGAAGACTAACGTCTGATCAGGCAAAATATCTGGCCAAGGCCCTCACCTCGGCTTCCTAGTAGCCCTCCCTGGAAACGGGTTGTTTTCATGTTAACCTGGCTAACAAGGGGAGGGATCGATGTGATCCCCATAGTAGTGAGTGATGTGCAAATTAAATCCAACAAAGCAGAATCGTCTGGAGGACCTCGGTCCACCTTCATCAGCACGCTCGGGATGTGAGGAAAGATACTGCAACCTGCCCCTTAACATCCTTTTTCGGGCCGACAAAAGAGTAACCTACTCATTGTGGGCATTCACAAACAACAATAACCATAGACGTATCATCAAGAGTGAAGAACTAAGCATGAATAGCTTTGAACAATACATGGAGACCAATCTTTTCCTTTCACGTTTGCTCTTGTCAATCTGTACAACTCACATAGATTCATTTCTACTTTCTTCTTTGCACGCTTCCAGGCACCATCTTGAATATATGTGAAGAAAGTAATAGTTAGCCGAAGAGTATTGGTATCTCCATAAAACTTGTCCAGAAAATGTCCAGCTGATCACCATATTGTGCTTTCTTTGTTCCTTGTATGTTGGATACCATTGTAGCAATTGTTCAGGAGTCATTTTATCAGTGCCACAGACACATTCATCTGTATTTCTAATCTTCAGTTTGTTGAATAGATGGTACCTCAATCTGTTGTGTTCTATGTGGAGTCTCCTTCTAAATTCACCGCTGCGTTGTCGTGTCGTAGTTTGCAGCAAGGCTGCGATATCTCTGCCTATCAGGCCGAAACATCCAGTTTTAGCACTGTCTTTTTGGGCCCTATTTGCCCACTCTTTGATACCCATTCTCTTTTAGCCAGTCTGCATGGTTGCAGTATGTTTCGAGGCAACCGCTTGGAAGTGAAATAGAGTTTTGATCAGTTATGAGTCACTGACTCTAATGCAAGTAGCCCGCTTTAAGTCACTGGCTGCTGTCAGTTCATTCACTGCTGCATCTTCTGCCCCATCGAATCTAAAGATTACCACTTGGTCACTTCTGTTGAGATGATAATATACATCATTTGGTTGTTCACTTTTACGTTCTACTTCCCCCATGTTCTTGTATCTACACCTGGTAAACCTATCGTCCTCTTCATAAGTTACACCTATATCAGGATTTGGTTACTTTACACCTTTAATCTGTCAGCAGCCTCTTTAGCTCTCCAGTGCCGTAATCACAGACAGTGCACCTGTGAAGAATGTATACCTTCAACTGCACATAGACATTGTTTGTCATACTAAACTTTACCTTTTCCTCCGGAAGTTGGTAACAATTTGTGGATAAAAAGACGTGGACCATGCGACAAAGTATATCCAGCCAATCACAGCATTGATGATTACCAAAGTTGAACTGTGCACCACATTGATTCTCACAAAAGCTTTGTAGATGCTGGGAATATAAATTTGCATATTTTGAGATACTAGAGGGCAAGTAAATCTTCTTAATCTTGAAAAATATCAGTTATTGGTTTGTTTCTTCAATTGTTTTTTTTATCTGTTTGAGCAATGGGTCGCAAAAAAATAGTAAATTTACTGGCTTCCTACTTTGGAACATAAATAAGGCCTTTGTTTCTTTAGGAGGTGAAATGCACGGTAACTACCTGTATAAGCTGCCTTTATTCCTCAGCACTATCAATTTCTTGTTGCAGTTCTCAGCCACGGTAAAATGGAATAATGTGTTTGTGTTTAATCGATAGATCAATATCACATATAGAGATTTGTTTCTGGAACTTTCTTTCAAACCTAGTTTGCTACCACACACTCTATATATACTTTAAGAAGTTGGACATCTGTCTACCCTAGAGCAGCATCAAGACCACTCATTACAACAGTTGCAGCCTAGCGTGACAAAGAAACTATGAATGTGGTATCAGGGAGTAACGAATATCTTAGTTGATCTGTACTTCTACAAGGGCACATAAGCTTCTGTGTAGGTCCCAGCTCTGGTGTGAGCTGGGAGGAGGATTCCTGCTTAGTGGGATAGGCTCGAGCAGCTTATTACTCTGCTATGGAGGGTGATTAACCAATATGCAAGTCCATCTTAATTGACTTAAACACTGGAGAAATGTAGACTCGCAGCCTGTTAGGTGCCATCTATGCAGCTCTTAACAAACGATCTAACCTTGGCTGGTATTATACCATGTCACATAGTTAGTTGTCTCTTTTGACATGCTCTCTGTGGGGCAGTAGTGCTATTTTTTGTCCTTGTCATACACATAAAATAAGGGGACGGCGTGGCCTAGTGGATAAGTGGCACGGCTCACAATCCGAAGGTGCTGGGTTCGATCCCCATCACAGCACCGGCCGTTACCCCGGGGAAGCAAACCCTTAGAAAATGCAGGAGGAAGCAGACCCTTGCATAAAATGCATGCTGAAGTCGGATGCATTGGGCCAACAGGCGCAAAATAAAAACCACAGTGCAACGCACACCGCCTTGGGGATTAGAGAAATAAGGCGAACGCAAAATTTAAAAAAAATATTTAAAAAAATACACACAAACCCAGGTGAACCACTCAAGCATAAGAATATAGCCATTACAAGCTTCAAGGTAGATCGTAAAAGACTAAAGAAAGTTGAGCAACCTCATCATGTAAAATATACTACTTCAAACACCACGCCTGCAAGAATACACAAAGCGCTTTGGCGCAGACTTCCATAATAGACCAACTGCAGTAGTGGCCATATGCTATTTAAAGAATAATATACACAAGATGGCAAAGAGATTGCTGTTACATATCTGACTGAAAAAATAAATAATTTCAGACTGGAAAAACTGGTAAGGCTTAATGCCTCGTCATTGCCTGGAATGCCGCAGTGTGCTGGTATCCACTGGACTATGCATTTTTTTTAAGCACTGGGACAGGCATTTGACCATGTCTGCCAGAGCACTGAGTTCATTTTTGTGCTGGCTCTTGAGCCCAATTAACACTGCAGGAGTGTCTGTGAAAATGACCACTTGCTTTTCTGCCTGCTCCTTATGGTCTATAAGGGTTTCAGCTGCTTGTCTCGGGGCACTGGCTTTGGCACTCAAGTTACTGCAGCGCCTCCCAGTGGCAAATGCTGCTGAGTATACTTCGCTTTTTAGTTTTATAGTGATGTCTCCTCCCCCATTTCTAATCGCATCTTTGGCTGAGCCGTTTATATAGGTGTGTATCCAGGCTGTTGGTGGAAATTTTTGGTTGATGTAATTTGTAATTATGTATTTTTTCTGATCCTCTGTTTGTGACTTCTTGTCTTCGATGTTGGGGTCTTCCTTTCCAGAGACAGCGGATGGAGCTTCAGGAAACTGCAGACGAAATGTAAAATCACAAGCAAGTTTCTCATCAGAGACATCAGGGATTGTGTTCAATGGGGGGGGGGGGGGGGGGGGGGGGGGGGGAGAGAGAACATGAATGTGGAGTTAAGAGGCAGAGATATACTGTTTTTTTTTTCACTACCAATATTTCTTTATTTTCTCAGTTAAAAGAAAGATATATTTCTTTAAGAGTAGAAGACACTCATAATCCTGATATCAACAATTTAAAGTAATGTTTTAAGAAAAACATGCACATTTACATAACGTGACAAAGAAGCCGTAACTTGTTATAAATGCAGAAAAGAGCCATAAAAAAGAAATTCAAATTCAAGCCAAATTATTTAGTCGACTCTCTGCTACGCAAGATTTGTGAGGTTTTCACAATAATACTTTCATGGTTCTTCCCTTGTCCCAGTGACCACCCTTTTGTATTTCACCTTTTCCTGCACACTTGGCAAAAAACTCTTCGTTGAAAATCGTGATTTTTTTGTCGTTAGTTTACTTATGTAAATCTACAAATTATTTAATTAACATTCACCATTGCAGTTTTTCTCTTGTCTCTGTAACTTTGTTTCCATCTTAATCTTAGTTCATCTGCATTTTTATCTTTTGTTATGACTCTTTTTTGGAAATAATTATATTTAGCCCTTTATAACTTCTTCGTCGTTCGTTCTCAATCTCCCGCTACCAAGCTCTGAACAGTGCTTTGCAAGTAGCAGGATGTTGTCCAGAGAACGAAATGCATTGTGTCGCTAGTTTACAGATTGACTGCGATGTGTGCACCTTTCAGTCTGATACATCCGTCTTCGGCAGAGCCCATTATAACATAATGCCTTCCTTCATTAACGTTGACCCACGTTATGATAACACGTCAGAGGATAAGGCTAGGACAGCCATAATTTTGCAACCTCTGGTGAAAACTAAAGGAAATAACTTACTTGACAATTTCAGAAGATGAGGTGTTTACACCAAGGATAACATGTCCAGCATTTTCACCAATGACTTCTACTGGCCAGGATGTCTTGTTTTCTGTGGCTGTGACACTGATGATTGGAACTGGTTTGATATACTGATTGCTGTCTACATACTTATCGTCAAAAGTAAAAATCAGAGTTGTATTTTCCGTTGGGAGATTGCTGAGAATTTAAAAAAATCTATATTGGTTTTAAACAAACAAAAACAAATATTGAGTTATATGTCAGTTAATAAACTGATGAAAAAGGATCAGAATAATAAGAATAGATTCTAAGAAGCACGATGACACAGGGCTACAACTCAGTATAAAGTGAGACGACAAAAGAAAAAGAAGAAAGAATAGGCACATTAGAACCTCATCAGAAAAAACACATTGTTACAGAAACCACCATTATAAGAGCACACAATGAGCTTTGGTGCAGGCGTCCCGTAAGGAGTCATCTACAGTGGTGACTCAACGATTCATCAAGAATGAAATGGAGAAGAAGATTTCGGGTAGAATAATCTAAATCTAGCTTTACAAAAAAATTACGTAACAACTTTTACATGTTATGTTACATTCTACATTCATCCATCATAACAAAAATTAGATGAAAATTTCCAACAGTTTAACAGACACTTCAAGAGAAAACAGAAACATAATAAACAAAGAGAGAAATTACTGAAC